>PVJD01010404.1:0-53950 GCA_004026545.1 Mormoops blainvillei
GGTGATTATATATTAGATGTGTGAACTAATATTTAAATATGCATATTTTATATATTTCAGGAAATAAAAGCTTAGCTTAAAAATTTGAGTGAAGATTCAGAAACTTCAAAATGTTGGTAGAGATTTAAAAAGGAATCAAATATAAATTTCAAAATGGAAAAATTAAAGCAAAAATTTCAGTGCATCAAGATAGAAGCACAAATTAGAAGAAAAAATTGAAGAAAATATTCATGAGGCAATTAGAAAGAAAAGTTAAAATATCCAATACTGGTTATAAGATACAGAGATTGAATCGTGGAAGTCTGATAAAAGTCTAATTGAATTCTAGAATTAAAAAATAGCAGAATGGGTAAAAGACAATATTTAAAAAGAAAAGTGAATATAATTATGAATTTTGAAATATAATTATAAAATTATGAGTATAATACTACAGAATAAAGGAAATAAATCAAACATTGTATACCAGAAGAGCAAAAAATTAAGCAGGGTAAATAAAAAAATTCTGAGCAAGATATATTATGGCATTAGAATATATTATTTAATAGTATTATAATATTAATAATAGTAATTAAATCTCAGTAAAAAAGACAAAATTTTTCAAATGGCAAGAAAAAATATACAAATATACACTTTGCAGTGGAATGACAGTAGACTGGCATCCCAACACCAATGATAAAAGTCAGAAGCACTGTAATATTTTTAATGTGTTGAAAGAATATAACTGTTATAACTTAATTCCATACCTGGAACTACTATCTCTCAAAAATGAAGGTGAAATAAAATATTTGCTTTCAAGAAAATAAAAAGTGGAAGAATTTGCCTGCTGACTCTCACTAAACCAATTTCCAAAGGCTGCCATATATGTGGGGAAGCATTCCTGGTGGAAGATTGGACACGTAAGAAGAAATCATGAGAAAATAGTTACTGTTTTCTTTCTTTCTTTTCTATCTCTTTATTTTAAATACTCTTTAGTTTAATTAAATAAAATAATTTTTATTTTATTTTCTTGATGTAGAGAAATTATATTGAACCAATACTTCAATCCTCGCTTTCCTTATCGAGGCAGTGTTTGCTTCATCAGGTATGAACAAGGATAAATTCTTAGCAAAATAACTAAGAGTTAATAAGGAATTAGCATGTGTTAATTTGTTGATGTTGCCTTTGCATCATTGTCCAACACATGCTGACAAGGGTGTATGATTTTTTCTTCTATGTTCCATAGTTGCATACATGGAAACATACATGTATAGTCTATTGCAAAGAAAACACAAAAAGGTGATTGTTATTGTTTGAGATTTTCAAAATCTTGATGACATACACTTCCAAGTTTATAACAGAAGTTCTTAAAGGCATACCATAATACAAGGTGAAAATTCAAAATTTCCATAGCTATCGCATTTCTATTGTTTATAATATCAAATAGAAATAATCTACTTAATCTTATGTTACTTTAATTTTCTAGTTCTAATTAAAATTGTGTATAGAAAGATAAGTATACAAAAAGTGTTAATTGTGCAATAAATATTTATTGAGTTTATTTTACATTCAAATTTCCAGCATTCCCTGAAAATACTCTGTAAGATTTGCCATAGCATTCTTCATGAGTTTCTTCCCTTTTAATCTAATACATGGGCACAAGGAGCCTCTAACAGGTAAGTGTAATTTTGGAAAGGAGTCAGAATAAACCCTGTAGGTGGGAGGTGGGGGTGGGCAGTGCTGGGGAAAGTGATGGTGGGAAAATGTTGACAAAAACAAAACAAACAAAACAAAACAGACAGGGGGAGGTTAAGAATAGTATAGTAAATTGAGAAGCCAAAGAACTGATATATACAACCCATAGACATGAACTAAGGGGTGGGAGGTGATGAGATGGGGTACAGGGCAGAGGGGATAAAGGGGAGAAAAAATGGGACAACAATAATAGCATAATCAATAAAATATACCAATAAATAAAAATAAACACTTTGGAATCTGGGAAAAAAAGAGAAAAGTTCAGTTAACCCCTATGGACCTTCATTCCTTTACTTGTAAATCAACATGTTTGAATGACATGAACCTAGACCATGGGGTTTTGAGGTTATTAAATGAGATAAAGCATGCAAAGTTTATAAAACTGGGCATGGTACTTGCAAAACCAAAAGATTGCTTCTGCCTTGCATCTGTGTGCTAGGCATTGTGCTAACTGTCTCATGTCTTACTCAATTTACTTTTTTAAGTGACCAATTAGAAAAGTAAAGATAAACAAACTAACCAAACAACCAAAAGACATGTTGGTTAATAATCAGTTTCTGATTCCAGTCTCTCAACTTTTGAACTTGTATAATCCAGGTACTTCTTTACTTTCTTATCTGACCAATCTTTTAAGATTCTAAAATTGATTTTCATTCCACCTCTCCTTATTGAAAGTAGCAATAGCTACCATTTATTGTGTGCCTGCAGTTTGCCAGAACCTATAACAAAAGCCTCATGCTGTTTCATTTAACATAAAAGAGTCTAACGCCTTTTTCTCACTTTTTGTCCTGATTAATGAAAACTGTGGCATTTGAGATTTCTTACCATTCACTTCTTAGAACAGTGCTTTCTCTAGATTTCAGAGATATTACACATTTCAAGCACATTGCTCCTTTCTCAAATCCACACTGTAACCTTTACAATCACATTTCTACAGTGTGTTCTGTTTTGCTTCTGTAGCCTTCTAATATCTGTCACACTAGGTGTGCTACATCCTACAAATCCCGATAGCACCTTTTACATCAGACCTTTTTGTGGTACTTCCTTGGCATTTTACAACTGCTGAAATGTTTTAAAATCAGAACTTGAGAGGACCGTAAATTTGACAGCAGCCTTCACTAAGGGTTCATTGTGAAACATTGCTGTCTTCCTTGAAACTCATACTTATCCATAGATACAAAACACCTATTGTCTAAATTCTTCTTCAATGAAAAGAAATGCACTAATTTATTTGTATTTGATTTTATTTTTCCCAAAATAGAAGGAGAAAGCAGATGTGTTTTCTGAATCACTGACATTCTTGGACCAAATGAGTTAGGTGAGAAGAACTATGTTACGGCATGATTTGTGGAAATGACAATTTTGGAAACAAATTAACTTAGATAAAAGCTATAAAAATTATGTAAGAATTTCAACATTCAGAGAATTTAGCATTGGTTTCCAAGTTTCTCCTATTATGAGCTATAAAATGCAGTAGTATTAATATTATTTTAAAAATATAAATATTTGCTTATTTACTCTTCATCAAAAGTTTTCATTGTTTTTGTGTTTTGAAAGAGTGGCTAATACAGATCAATCACATTATATAATAGCACTGGTTATATGACAATTGATTTTAGAAACAATTTTCCACTAAGGAAGCCAAATAAATGAATACTATAAGACTGTTAAATATTTCCTCTGGACAAGAATCAAAAAAAAGTAAATTAATGTTATCTTCTTGTACTATGTGAGCAACTCTTTGTTACCTAAAGGAATACATGAATTTACATGAATTATTATATTTTATACACAAATATACATGCATATAATACATATATATTTATAAACCCATACACACAATATATATTTTTTATAAGTAGTGATTTCAGTTATTTTTCAGAGGACATTTTCTTCTATAATTTTCAAGATAAAAGGCATTCTTTTAATGTTAACCTGTGCCTATGTGGTTATGTATTATATTATTAAGCAAGCAACCTGGATTTAATTCCCAGCCCAGATTGCACACTCCCCAGGCTACTTTGTTCAACACCTGTAAAGAAGAAAATTACTAATGCTACATGAAAGCACCTATTTTAGTTTTAAGGAGAGGTGCTAGTTTCCAATAAAGGAATAAAGTGTTATTTTGCTTTGTTTTCTGTTGGAAATGTAGTAGTTGTGGTCTTTCAGCAGGAGATAAAAAGCCACCCTACAAAGGGTTTCCTTCCCAGTGTATCCATGATTCTGTGCAGTACCACATGTTTTTCTCATAAAGAAAAGAAAAATGCAGGTATTAGAGATTCTAATTATATGTTTCTACAAACTGAATTAACACGGAAATGGCAAATTGCTTGGGGGAGCATTTAACCCCACGTCTTTAAAGCTTTCAAAAGTATTTGTGTTTCTCCATACTTGTACTCTTAAAACCCACTCGACTATTTTCCCAGGATATCTGCACCCCAAAGACTCGCTTTATATTGACACAGTGGCAACTATTAGATAGAACTTCTTCCAGCTGTTCTTGAGAGGTGTAACTTTTCATTGCCCACAAATCTTAACATTTAGGATAGAAGAATAAGAACTTGCAGTAAGTCAGTGTATTAAAAAATGTTTGCAGGCCTGTGCATTTCTGTGTCCGTGTGGATGTTTACTTAGGAGAAAAGTTAACCGTATCTCAGAAACATCAACAGAAGTGGAAAGACAGCCTTCTTAGCTATGCGATATTTAATTTCTGGAGTAGGAGAAAAAGTAGCAGCTTACTTGGGATTGTTTTTATAATGTAAGATGGTTGTGATTATGAATTTCTATTTTAACAATTAAACATATTTAAGGGGCAAGGTAAAAAGCACAATCACTGGGGCATGAACTTGAAGGGAATGTAATAAGACATTTTGTCAGGAATAATTTATTGTGAAGGGATACTAGAATTTTACTTCTCCCTTGCTTCCTAATTACTGTGAATCATTGACTCCATGTCCTGTTACTTCCATTATGAAGTTTCCAAAATATCAGCCAAATCAGTCATTTCCATTAAGTACATTTGAAAAGAATAGGCTACTAACAACTTTATCCATTTCTTAAAATATCGACATTTGGGTATGATGATAAATTCTTGGACTCTACTGTTACAACAAAACAACCGGGATAAAGTAGATGGGCTCAAATATATTAAACTTTAAAAATTTTAATAGACATGTAAAAGTTACATTGAAAAATTATGTTTTCCCTTATATATGTTGAAAACTTTCTCTGCTTTTCTTTTTTTCTCATATCAACAAGAAACTACTGGATTAAGACAGATTGTACTTTAAATTCAGGTTTGTTTTCTATCTTCTTTCAATGACAGGTCATTGGCCACCTGTAAACTGGATCTTGACAGATTAAATAAAACTTGTGAAAGTGAATCCTGGTAATACAAGAGATTCCATAAAGTAGACACTTTGTATTACTCTCCTCATCATCCCAGTCTCTTATGGTTCTTCCCTAATTCAACTTATTTGCACTTATTTTAAAATACATGATTTCTGTAAAGTTCTGCATTTCTTTCTCACCTTTCCTAAGAAACCCATTGTGACTTTTCTTACTATACTGGTCAAACTTTGAAATTCTAGATGGTTTTTATGATAGCTCAAAATGAATGCCTTGATTAAACTGCAAAGCAAAGTGATGGCTTGAAAAGCCTACTGATGAAAAGGTTGGTAGGGTGGCAGTGCAAATCACATACATGGATCATGCAAGAGGCTACAGGAGGTCACAGGTTTTAAGGAATAAGGATCAAGCAGGGTCAGGTTGGTTACAGCCAATTGCACAGCCACATTTTTCTCCATTCATCCTTAGCTGAGTCTCTAATTATGACCTACATGAGCAGTGCCAAAGCACTAAAGAGTGAAACTGTATTGTTCCATGGTGAGTGCTTAGCAAAAAAAGCTGGAATTTGATACTTAGTCACAGTTTGCAAACAATGTGGTTGAACCACCTGAGGGGTCACATTTTTACATTCTGAGGCAATTTATTAGTAATGGTACCTGTCAGTCAAAAATCCCCCCAAAGCACTTTCATTCCTAGGCATTACTTTGATATAGAAATGGTTCAAAGTAAGAGGCAAATAAAATGAGCTAGATCATTTAAAAAGAAACATCACCATATTCCCTTTATCCTTTCCTGATGAGCAATCTTTGTAGTTGTGCTCTAAGTGCTGTAAAGATTAGACTGGACGGGTTATTTTAGAAGCAAGCCTTTTTATTTGTCTAGGAGGGAAGTTTTAAAGTTCCTAAGCTATTTCCATGACTACTTCCACTTTAAGTCAAAATATAAACAGAAGCAAATACTATGCTTGAGATCCTTGATGCAATGACACTTTCCCAGGGTTTAAGTACTCCAGACAGGGATCATTCATAGTTTATAAAGCTTGTTGAAATTTAAAAACAGCATCTTGTATATGAATGTTACAGAGCTTTCTCCCAATAACACATACTCGTACACACACACATGCAATTATATGCAAGTGCACTTACATGTCCAGCACACAAAGCAAGTTTTGATTTCTGATTATCAAGTGTTTTTTTCAAGACAATTATACAGAATTAAAGAAACATTACTACCTATTACAAACATGAAATATTTCAGTAATTTTTATTTAATTAATTTCCCATACACACTTCTGGAATTATTACTCTTTTGTATATTTCTTTCTTTCCACTACTAACTCCCATTTAGGAACTGATTGTTATGACATCACAGGATGTACGACACATTTGTAATGTTGCTATTGCCACATTGTCTCTAAATGATGGTCTTCAAGAGTGAAAGTCACATTTTCTAAGTTTTTGTGGACCATTTTAAAACACTGAACAAGAGATTTAAGGTAAGGAACAGAACATATAGTAGAAAGCAAACCTATCAAAGTGAAATTGCATATGCAGAGAGAAAAGATCTGAAAGCAAGCTTATATTGTATTTCATCTATTCCTTTGTTTCATATTACAATAATTTAAAAAAGTTAAAAATACTAATTCACAATGATAAGATAATGCAATACAGTAAAAATAATTTTAAAAATCATCATTACATGCTAGGAAATATGATCTATGCTTTACACGTAGTATCTGAATTAATTCTCAACAGAGTCCTATGAGGTAAGTATTATTATTACAAATTTAGCAGATGGGGAAAATTAGTCTCCAGGTCATGCACATGCTTCATTACAAATTCCTAATGGCCCTATCAAGTGATATTTTACTAAGTATTCTAATGGTATTTATGATAAACCTGACATCATTAACCTGAATAACTTATTTGATTCCAGTTTAAAACATATGTAAACTGTAACATTTCAGTACTTTCTTTATATTTTTAAAAAATAATTTCATAATCAAAAGGGCACCAGTCTTGGAGATTGGGAAGCCATGCGTGTGCGGACGCATTGATCTCCCGACTCTGATCCTGAGCGCTCTTGGTCGTTCCTGTTGCCCACGAACACTGACATGTCAAAATGAAAGAGCTGGCTTTATAAATACCACTGTAATAATTGGCTGAAGCAAGAATCATGAGAAAATGCTAAATAACTGGTTAAGATGTGGGTGGGGAATGGAACCTTTACGTAGTCTCAAAGATCAGCCCACATATCCGTAAACATGTGCAATAAAATATACATTCATGATGGAGAAATCACATAGAAATCACTCTAACCTCACATAATTAAATGTAGTATCTTAAAAAAAAGGCACAAACTGTCATAATGTAAATCTTATATAATATAAAGTATGTAATATCCTTGTAGTATTGTTGTCAAAATTGTTTAACTTTAATTTATTCCTGACTAAATACTCAGACAAACCCAGGTGGGGAATATTCTATAACATAATTAGGCTGCATTCCTAAAAGAAAAAAAAAATAGTATCAGGAAAAACAATTAAGCCAGGATAAACAGACAGGGTGAACTAGAGGGACTATTCTTCAGCATTAAAGGAAACTAAAGAGACATGTAAAACCATTACAATGCAGGATCCTTGACTGATTCGTAGATCAAAATGATCAAGCGAATAAACAAGCAAAGAACTATAAGGAATACTGTTGAAACTTTTCAGGAAATTCAAATAAGGACTATATATTAGATCAGATTGTTTTTACAGTATAATTTTCAAAAGGTTAAAAACATGACTCAATTACAAATATAATATTTATGTCAATAATTTTATTATTGAATTTTATCTAGCTCATCAATTCATGATGAACCAGTAAGATATTAAAATTAGACTAAAGATTATATGAGGATCTAGTTTTCCATAGGCAAATAAAAAAAAGGATGTAGATACAAAACCAGGGCAATAAATGACAGTTATCAGGGTTGTTTTTTTTTTTATTTTTTCAATAGGTAGAAATCATTTGCATCTGTGCAGACAAAAATCTACAAGTTAGCCTTTGTTATTCTAGAAACACGGGGCTTTATAAAACAGATAAATTGATCGAAAATTTACCAGCTAATACTACTGAGTATATCAAGGGAAACTGAGTAATTTCTTTTGCCTGTGAAGTTTTAGACTTTTTCATATTATTATATCAAAGTTGAAGTTTTTGGGTATGATAAAGAAAACTGCCATACATGTAGGAGAATATACAACTTTTACAGTGTAGATGCTGAAACATTGGAGGATTTCATTTCGTAACATCAGCAATTACTTTCAAATGATTCAGAGAAAAATACTGCTTGGGGCTGGTAGAAGGCAAACGTGGCAAAACTGTCAAAACCTGATGAATCTAGTTGATGTTTTATATAGTTTTTAATTTTACTAATCTTCCAACTTCTCTGTCAGTTGAATTTTTTAAAAAATAAGCATTTTCTTGTTTAAATTTTTTCGGTTTGCTTGTATTTGTGTTCTGTTATTCTAGTTGTTGAAAGCTGCATAGCTTGGAGTATAGGCTTTCAAGTAACAGTTGTGTTTTGTTTTTGTTTTTTTTTGGGGGGGAGGGGCAGGTTTTAAATGTCAAAATTCCTACATGCAAACTGTGTATAATTGGACGATTTAATTATACTTTGTGCTTACTTTTCTCAGCTATGTTATTAGTATAAAGTATTCAAATTACTTACCACATATTTAATACTCAATAAATGCTACCTAATTTAATAGTATTATATCAGTAGTCTCCATTTGTCAACTAAATTCCTAGGATTTCTTTAAAACATGCTGTGAGTCTAATTCCACAAGCCTCAGAAAGTGTATCCATGTAATCTAGAGTTGCATGTACTAATTTACAAATACCCTCCGTATCTATTGTTACTGTTAAGGCATTTTATAAGCTCATTTTGTTGTTGTTGGTTATCCCTTGATGATCAACATCTCTAAAAAGAAGTTCTAGTCACATGCATTTACTTCACAAATGCAAAGGTTTGAAGTAAGAAAAAAATCTTTCAAATATGGAACTTTGGGTCTAAAAAAAGATAGATAAGAGCTGTCTCAAATTAGACTATCAACCTTTAGTTAGACACCAGATTGAAAAAGTTACAGGCACTTGAAAGTCAGAAAAATGAACATGTTCCCATTTTTTAATTTTCCTTTGAAAATGGGCAGGCATAATTTAAAACGATATTTGGAGAAAAGGATTCAGAGTAAAGACAAACCTACAGAGGGGAAAATGATGCAGAGGCTATTCATCTATTTTTAATCCACCTGGAGCCAGACCCCTAATATAGCATCTAATTAGAAGAAAGATTTTGTTCCAACAAGGAATAAAATTCAGTCCTGGCTTGTTCATTAAGGATCCCATGGTACTTGCAATTTTTAAAGCACGATCCTTTGAAAAAACCCTAATTTATTTGATTAATGTAACTGGATATACTATTTTAAAATTTAGGCTCTGTGATAAACTTCTTTGCAATTTGGCTGCATTATAAATAGATACTGCCCCGGCTGGTGTGGCTCTGTGGATTGAGTGCTGGCCTGTGAATGATTTGATTCCTGCTCAGGGCACATGCCTGGGTTGCAGGCCAGGTCCCCAGTAGGGGGCTTGTGAGAGGCAACCACGCATGGATGTTTCTCTTCCTCTCTTTCTCCCTCCTTTCCCCTCTCTCTAAAAATAAATGAATAAAATCTTTTTAAAAATACATATTTAATTCCAGTTCAGAGAAATGCTATTCCAACCATGAATAAAGAGTGTTTACCTATATCGTGATTTAAGAGTGCTCTACTTTATTACAAACAAACAGTTCGAACCTATTTCAGATGCTCTATACCTATTACAAGGCTCTTTACAAATATAAACTTGTGATAAAGATCAATAGTCACAATGTTGTTTAGTCTAGAAATGGTAAAGTGATGAAAACAATTTAGATTTTTAATTAATGAAAATTATTTCATAAAATGTTTACTTCCATGACAGAAAATAGGAAATTCACTTTAAAGTTTCTGAAAAAATTGATATAAATGGATTGTAAATGTATTTTTTTCATCAAAAATTTTAGGGCTAGATTAGGTTCCTATTATAAAATTTTATTTTATTTCAACTATAAACTTACTCTCATAAAATTTCTGTTAATTTTTTTAATTTTACAGTGATTTAACTTAATACTGTGAAACACATTGTACTGCTTTTATTTGAATGTCAATTATTATAACAACATTTTAATTTTATTTTTTTACTTTTTATTTCTTAATTCTTTGACTTGAGAGAAAGTAGAGAGAGATAGAGTTAGAGACATCAATTTGTTGTTCTACTTATTTATGTATTCATTGGTTGATTCTTGTATATGCCATGACAGGGATCAAACCCGCAACCTTGGCTTATTGGGACGATGCGCTAATCAACTGAACAACCTAGTCAATGCCACAAATTATTAATTTTACAGATAGCATTTTCCTTTCCATTTTTATTGGATGTTGTTCTTAATAATCAGTTATTCTCAGGCATCAATTCAGATGTGAGGAATAAAATAACCTAATCTAAATGAGTTTAGGTAAGAATACTATAGTAGGTACTAAATTTTTGGTTTGTAACTCCACTTTTTATTTCCTACATGACTTAAAAGACAAATGCAGAAAAATATTATAAATCTATTATTAGGCACACAATACACAATACAATTTGTGTCATCAACATAAGGGGAAGAAGTTTTTGGAGTAGAGTTTTCTATGCTCCTGAAGCTAATTTGGTAACATTAAAATTTGACGGTTACAGATTCAGGATGTTAATTGCAATCCCCATGGTGCCTGAAGAAATTCTAAAGAGCCTGCACTCAAACCCAAGCAGCCTAACCCGCAGCCTCTGCTGTGTCAAAATAATATAAGAAAGCCATGCTACAGGCACTGTCTAGCATGGCTAATACCTCAAATCTTTGGAATGTGAAAACAGGGCAAAATAACCTTTGACCTGAGCCTGAACAACCTCGGTTCCCAAAGAACTGTTTACAAAGATAACAAGAAAGCACTTATTGTGACTACTGATTGGACTGAAAATTAAAATCATTGTTTAGAATTAGCATTACTATGTTATGTTATCTGCGCCAATAGAAATGTCTACCTTCTATTGAAATAATAGCTCCCCTTCCTTTTCTCAAAAATACACTTTGCCATTGTCCCTTAATCAGAACACTATTTGTTTTTTTTGACTGAAAGAGTTTGTACCTAATAACTATTCTCTTTGATCGCAAAACAAACAAACCAAAAATGCTTGTTTGCCTCTTTCTTTGAAAGGTCTTTTCATTTTTAACAGCTCTTAACCATGTTATTGCACCTTTCGCTATAAAAAATTATTTGAGTTCTTTACTCATTCACTGAGAAAATATGTACATTTGACCATCTAATGAAAACTACTGTAATAGACTCTGGCATTATAATGCGGAATAAAGTATTAAAATTGCCTTCCAGCATATCACGGAAATTATTGTATCTATAACATTTTAATTCATCCTAATTCACTGTAACATAATAGAGAAATTTGTAAATAAGAAAACAATATCTGCTCAATAAATACAGCATAAAAGAAGATGTATCTCTAGTACTGGAGCTATTCAAATACTATAGAAAGACCTGTAGGTATAAGATTTGAATATGATCTCTTGTTGTCTTTCTTTGTTATGTCTTTATCCGGTTTTGGGATTAAGATGATGCTGGCTTCATAAAAAGAGTTTGGGAGTCTTCCCTCTTCTTGGATTTTTTAGAATAATCAGAATGGTCTTCATAAACAGATCAACAAGAAGTGCTGGCAAGGTTGTGAAGAAATGGGAACCTGAGTGCACTGTTGGTGGGAGTGCAGACTGCTGCAGCCACTGTGGGTTACAGTATGGAGTTTCTTCAAAAATCTAAAAATGGAACTGCCTTTGACCTGGCAATCCCACTGCTGGGGTTATACCCTAAGAATCCTGAAGCACCAATTCAAAAGAACCTATGCATTCCAATGTTCATAGCAGCATTATTTACAATAGCCAAGTGCTAGAAACAACCTAAGTTCCCATCAGTAAATGAGTGGGTCAAAAAACTGTGGTACATGTACACAATGGAATACTATGCAGCAGAAAGAAAGAAGGAGCTCCTACCCTTCCTGGCAACACGGATGGAACTGGAGAGCATTATGCTAAGTGAAATAAGCCAGGCGGGGAAAAATACCCTATGATTTCACCTATAAGGGGGACCTAATCAACAAAACAAACAAGCCAGCAAAATATAACCGGAGACATTGAAATAAAGAACAAACTGACAGTAACCAGAGGGGCTTGGGGGAGTGAATAATGGGAAAAGGGGAAGGGTCATCAAGAAACATGTATAAAGGGCACATGGACAAAGTTAAAAGAGGTAGGATTAAGGGCGGGAGGTGGGGATGGGTGGGAAGAGGGGAGTGGTGGGGACGGAAATGGAGACAACTGTACTTGAACAATAATAAAAATTTTTTAATAAAAGAAAAAAAAATGATTTGAATGTGAATTTGTCACTATGTAACTCTAAGTTTGAAGAAGTGGCCTATGATGCCTCTTTGGCTGCACTTCTCCCTCTTCCTCTGTAGCTACACTGGTTCCTGTGCTGTTTCTTGAACACCAAGCACATTCCTGTCGTGAGGACTTTGTGTTTGCCATCCTTCAGCATAAACACAACCCCTGTACGTAACCCTGAGCCCCTCTACCTCATTTATTTCACTTCACCAAAGAGTTCTTCTCCAGCCACCTTGTAAAAAGAATGGCATTCCTCCTCAGGTATTTCCTAAGTAATTTATTCCCTATACTTTTAGTTATATTTTGTCATAGCAGTTTAATATCTATGTATCTCTCTATCATCCATCTGCCACTTATCTATCATCATCTATCCATCGTCTTTGTTTCTCCAGATGAGTATAGGTTCCATGAAATTAAATGTTTTATATGTTTTTTTTTCACTACTGTCTATCTAGGTCATAGAAAAATGTCCAGTTCATGGTTGGCCTTCACTAGATATTTGTTGATTGATCTGGTCAATGAACCACAACCAAAATTATATAATTTTTATGATGTTTAACAAATTATATAAATCTAACAGTGCACTAATTATGTACCTACAAGATTAAGACGGACTTAAATATTCACTCAGTTTGCATTCAGCCTTCAGGTAAAGCATTTTTTACAAACAATGATTTAAAAGAAAACATTCTCAAACATTGCTCCTCTCCACCCACAATGCTAAATCGTGAGGTTGTTGCTTTTTTACAGATCTAACTTAAATATCTCATATTGAGCTTTATTATTTCCCTTCTTGACAATTAGCAGTGGGGAACTTACTATATTTACTTATGGTACTAACTTTTGGTATTTAAACTTAATGGTTTCTAACAATAATTTTTACCTTTTAGATAACTATTTAGTTTTAATAACTGGGTTTCACATTCAAACTTTTAAATTCTTTTTTAATCTCCCCTGGAAGGAGATGATATCATTGTCTACACAGGCTATTCTCCATTATAGAATATTTTAACACAATAAAATAAAATATTAGATAACCAATAAATAATCATATTTCATGTGCCTTTTCTCTGGCAAAGAATGAAGAAAGAGACTGACCCTGTGAAGGTGTGTTACCAAAGAATGGGGCCCCTAGAGTGGGGATTCTACCACTTGGTATGGAAGGAAAGCATGTTAGATGGATTCTGGGTGTTAAGGTTATTTAGCTATTACAATAAATTCCATCCCATTTTTCTACCTTTACAGAGACAGTTGAATGGAAGCAGGAAAAATTCTATGTGAATAGCTACGCTCTCTTGCTCAGCACCTTCAACTGCCCCCAAAACAAAGAATGACACCTGCAAGTTATTTTGTCTATATCATCATTTTGAAATTAAAAAAGAATAAAGAAGAATGGCTATGACTAAGAATTCCAATGGCTTAAAACAAGTCTTTGTTGTTAAAAATTTCAGTTGGAGGTAGAAGGAAACACAGGATATGATTTTCCATTAGAATGTCCTATCTGGTAAAATGTACAAAAGAAAGACAGGTTAAAGAAAGAATAGGCAGTTCAAATATTTACATCATTTTAATTAAATTTGTTGTTTGAAATAGTTGTGGAAGGAAGAAGTTGAGTCAGGGAAACGAAAAAGGGCTCTTTCCTTTTGAACACACATTTGAAAGGAATACCAATCAATGTCAACCAGCATAAATACACTGTCAATATCATAATATGCTAACAGTAACTTTATGCTGTCGTGTTACCTACACACTGTGGAGACAGAAACTTAAATTTCACATTAAATTCACACTAATGAAATGCCCCTCTCAAAATGTTGAGGAGCATGTATCTGTCACTCTCTCAGCATAAATGGCGTACATAGAAACCCAATTCAGGGAGCTGTGGCTTTGGCAATTTTTTATTATATTAAAGTACAGCAAAACTGTCTTCCATTTTAAAAATAATTGTACTACTTCAGAGGGTTGAATTATAAAACAATATGTTCAGAAGAAAACACACATATTTCAACAGTGTTTACTTTTAGAGATTAAAATGAAAAGTACTTGATTTTAGGCAGGCAAAAATAATTAAAGAAAAGGCTGACATATATATACACACACACACACACACACACACATATATATATGTGTGTGTGTGTGTGTGTGTGTGTGTGTATATAATTCTGACACACATATATATATTCTGAACAATTTAGTTAACTAAATAACATACTTTCCAAACAGAAAGATATTTCACATAAGAACTATGAAATTCCTATAATGCTAAAGAAAGTAAACTTTCTGGACAAACATCATTGTTAAAGAATAAAGATAGCTAAAATTTTACATAGAATGGACAAAAATTAAAATGACTGAAAATTATAATTGTCATTAAATGATCAGTCTGGGCATGTGCTTTTCAAATTAAGTGGATTATTATTATTTCATAAAATTAATTTGAAAAATAAGAAGTACAGTTGGCCCTTGAAAAACATGAGGGTTAGGGGTGCTGGACCCATGCACAAAGATTTATAGTTTTGACTCCCCCAAAACTTAATTACCAATAGCCTGTGACAAGAAGCCTTACTAATAACATAAACAGCGTATTAATACATATTTTGTATGTTACATATGCTATTTAATGTATTCTTACAATGAAGTAAGCTAGAGAAAAGAAATCATAAGAAAGAAAAAATACATTTACGGTACTGTACACATTTATTGAAAAAAACACACTGTACATATTTATTGAAAAAAAACACAAGGTCGCACACAAGTGAACACATGCAGCTTAAACCTGTTTTTGTAAGGGTAAACTATAATTCTATTCTTTTATATGCAACCTAGTAATCTGATCATGTATTTGAAGGTAGAAACAATAGGATTTATGGACTGGATACCTGGGAAACAGATTGACTGAGGGGGCCAGGTGTCACTGCACTACGCTGTCTCGAGGTACACAGATTGTCTTTCTGAGAGCCTTTGAGGTTGTTTTCCAAATCCACACATACACAAAGGTGTGTGCGTGTGTGTGCGTGTGTGTGTGTGTGTGTTATTCTGCTTAAGTCAACATACATTTTGGCAAAGAATAAACAACTAAACTGTATAATATTTTCAAGATATTTATAAAATATAAAGCTTCGGATATTCACACATTATATATGTATATGTGTGTGTGTGTGTGTATATATATATATATATACACACACACACACATACACACAGAATATGGTCCTTCAGTGTAATTTTCCCAAAGAGTCAAATGATATAATGGAATTTTACATTAACAGCTACTATGTACCGTTATTAACTTCTCCTAATAATCTGGCTTGCCCTAAACAGAGGACATATTGAAGAAAATAATTTTTGTTTTAAATTTCATTTCAGTTTTGTGTGTGGAGGAAAACTACGTGCATTTAAACTTGTACTCTCTGCCCATGAAAGCTTGAGGGGAAATTTAGTTTCCATAATTATGATACTCTGATATTTAATTAATCAAGTGATGTTTTATGTGCTATTTGATGTTCAGAGACTCTTATGAGTCTATTAACCTTCAGAAGCTTTTCTTCTTTGAACCAAGAAGTAATATTTTGCTGAGAATATACCAGTTTTCAAAACTATGATGCTCATTTTGGAGTCAGAATTCACTAAATTTGAATTAAATTCAATGAATAAAGAATTTTTTATCATTTACTTTGGCTAATATATCATATAAAATGGAATATATTCCCAAGAAGTTACAGAAAATTAAAAATCAGAGCTCAAATAGCAAGATTACCTAAATTTGAAAATAGAATTGGGTTTATTAATTATTTTCTAAGATTTTAAACAAAATAGAATAATGGATGAGGCTAACTTCAGTAATTAATATTAGATGAGGGCATGATAAATTTTAATTAATTAAACAAGCATTCATTCACATTTACATTACAAAGTCTCAAAGATTTGAGCATCCTGCCTTCGAAAGACTTACAGTTGAGTGGCAGAGAAATAAACAAATGCAAATACTTATAATACATTGAAATAAATGAACTGATAGACCTGTATGCAGAGTAACACAAAGAAGAAAGTTATGGAGTCTTTCTGGAAGAGTCAGAACAGATTATACAAGAGGAAGTTAGTTGTAATTGAGTACTGAACGGTGAACAGATTTCCCCATAGGTAAAGGAGCCAGATCCATAGGTGCCGAGTAAAAAAGTCTGGACAAAGTTTAATAATGATGGAAGCTAATGTTTTAATGTAGAAGTGACATGAGAACATGTGTGGTTTGGTGATTGATCAGAAAGTAAATTATTAAGAATGTTTCTGTTATGCAAATGGGGCCAAAGTTAATGAATTCCTAATGTGTAAGGACTAAGTTTACGCCATTGATTTCTTCATGGATTTTACCTTTATTTTTTGAGGGGCTAAATATTGTTTTTATGTGCAAGCAATGAAAAATTAGTTATTTTTAAAGAGCAATTATTTATCCAAAAGTCTTTTTATTCAGCTTCTCCAGTTTTAAACTGCCCTTTATTTTGAGTTAAATACCAGTAATTCAATTCCATGACAGAAATACAGACAAAGCAGAATCCCAGTTACTGATCTAACACAGCTTCTCAACACTATGTGCTTTTATATATTATCCTTGAGAACAAAAGATCACAAGGTTTTATTTTTTTATAATAGGCTTACTGGATGGTTGAGGTGATTCCCAAAGAGATCAAATGAAGAATGATATATGGTAAATCAAAGGATAGTAAGTTTTAGTGGCTAAAATTTCCTGGAAGATTAGCTGCAATAAAAAACAAGGAATAATAGGATGAACTGAAGTAGACAGGCAAGGTAGGTAGGGTTTTGTGTCATTTGAGCTAGTAATTAGTTTGTATTGTTAGTATTGAAAGTCACTCTCTGCTTTGGCTATTTTCTTTCATATGTTTATTTCCAGTTAACTGTCAAGCTTGAACATTAATTCCTTAAACTGATATTGTTATTAAGACAGTCTTATGTGATATGCTCTTAAGATTGGATACAATCCCTTGTTGAATTAGTAGAGCATATTTCATTAAAAAACATTATAAATTTATTTTCAAAATTTATCTGATGCTTTTACAACCTTAGGTTTCTATTTACAGCTGAGTGCAATAAAAGAAGAAAGCTGCTTTAAAGAGAAACATTAAAGGAAAGATTTTTGTTAATTGGATATTACACAATCACACATGAGAACAAAGTATTACAGATAGAACATAGTTTTCAAACAGAAAATTCCAATAAGTATCTTGAAATGTGAAGCAATCAGATTGACAGAATAAAAGCAAATAGAACATCAAAGGACTGTAATGTGTGAATCTACAGTAAAATAGAGCACCAAAACAGATAAGAAAAGTAATACAATTTTTATTTGCAGAAGAAATGATTGTGTAAGTAGAGAACTCTAAGTAAACTACAGAAATGAACTACCGTGCTACTACATGAAATTAACATAGTGACAGGGTTCAAGTTTGATATACAAATATTTGTATTTGCATATGTTAGTAAGAGCTAAATCAAAAATAAAAAAAATTTAAAGTAGCACAATAATATCAATGATATAAAAATATTTAGCAATTATCTAAAGTTGTCAAGGCCTCTTGACTGAAAAATACCAAATTGAGTTGAAAAGATTAAAAGAGATCTACATGAACTTAGAAATATAGTATTATTAAAATAACCATTCTCAACAAATTGAGCTATAGATTGAACACAGGCTCAATCAAAATCTCAGTGAGCTTTTTTTAAGAAATTGGGAAGCTAACTGTAAAATGTATGTAACAAGATGGTGGCAGAGTACATAAAATCCACACACTTTCCTCCCAGAACCAAACTGGAATTTAAATTATAAAAACAATTATTCTGAATAACCAACTGAACACTAGCTGGAGAAAAAAAGAAAGTCTTATAATCAAGGATTTACAGAAGAAGCCACATCAAGACTGCTACTCACGCAGGGCTCTGGTGGAGGGAAGGCAGACCAGACTAGAGCCGCATGAAAAGAGTCTGGGGTCTGCAGCTCTGTGGAGAGAGCTGAAGAGACTGCAGCCAGGATCCCTGTGCTGAATTGTCCCCTGTACTGCAGATGCCACCTATCTTGGGAGAGCATTCTGCTCCCCCTGTGCAGCATCAACCTGGGGAAAAGCAGTAGCCCCAGATTCTGTACTCCTCTTGCTCTCCCTTGTGGAACTTAGGCCTGCTGAGGAGTACAGCCAGAAGAAGTTTTAGTGACTTAGTCTAACAGGCAGATAGTAGACAAAGGCAGGCAGCAGTGGACCTTGTCGGGTGACTTGGGACTTTTGCTGACCTGCCCCAAGCCCAGTGCCAGTAAAAGTCAGGCTCGGTGCACAGCTTGGTCCTTCCCGTGGACACTCAGGCCCAGCAGGGGCTGCCACAAATTGTGGTTTGCTTGTAGTGCCAAACAGGTCATTGAGGGCCAGTCACAGACAGTTTCTTACATCAATCTGTACCAGAGTCCCTTGCAAGAGGACCAGAAACAATACACTCAGTGGCCAGATTCAAACGACATCAGAGAAGGATCTGATAAGCTTCACAAGCAGCATATTCAAAGGGAGAAAACCTTGGCAGGCATGAAACTCTGCTGAGGAAAATTTTGCGTCATGTAGTCAGCACCAGCACAGCAGCTCTCACACAATGATTGGGGTTGAGCCTCACAGTCAGCTAGCCTGAAGGCTGATCCCATGCACAAATAGACCAATAGCAATCAAGACTCAATTACAACAGAAGGGACCACAAAACCTACGCAAGGGACATTGCTGGAGCACCCAGCTGAGGTGATCAAGGGGACTGTAACACTGGATCCCACGGTACACCTAATATATAAGACCACCCTACAAAGACCGGGAGACACAGCAGATCTATCTAATACATATAAACAAACGCAAAGAGGCAGCCAAATTTGGGAGACAAAGAAATAGGACCCAAATGGAGGAGCAGGAGAACTCTCCAGAAAAAGAGCTAAATGAAATGGAGTCAGGCAATTTATCACATAGAGACTTCAAAGAAATGGTTTAAGGATGTTCAACATCATGAGAAAGGACAGACAAACCATAAAAAAGGAACAGAAATGAAGAATACAATAACTGATTAAAAAATACACTGAAAGGAACAAACAATAGTTTGGATGAGGCAGAGGATCAAATAAACAATTTGGAAAACAAGGTCAAGAAAACACCAATCAGAGCAGCAAAAAGAAAAAAAATTAAAAACATGAAAGTGGTTTAAGAGGATTTGGGACAACAGGAAGCATAACAACATCCACACCACAAGGGTATCAGAAAGAGAAGAGAGAGAGCAGGAGACGGAGAATCTATTTGAAGAAATAATGACCAAAAACTTCCTTAACTGGGTGGGGAAAAAAAAAAAGATACAATGTCCAGGCAGCAGAGTCCCAAAATAGATGGACTTAAAGAGGCCCACACCAAGACACATCATAATTAAAATGGTAAAACTTTAAACAAGGAAAAAAATCCTAAAAGCTGCAAGAGATAGTTACCTATAAGAGAGTTCCCAAAAGACAGTCAGCTGATTTTCATCAGAAACATTTCAGAACAAAAGGGATTTTAATGAAATATTCAAAGTGATGAAATTCAAGGACTTACAACTAAGACTGCTTAACCCAACAAGGTTATCATTTAAAATTGAAGGAGAAATAAGGTGAAGAGAAGAAAAAAGCTAAAGGTGTTCATTACCACAAAACCAGTATTATAAGAAATATTAAAGGACCTGCTTTAAGACAGAAAAGAAGAAAAAACAGAGGGAAATAGTAAAAAGAATAAACTGGTAATAAATGCATACATATCAATAATTACTTTAAATGTAAAGGCTTAAATGCTCCATCAAATGACAGGGAAGCTGAATGGATAAGACAGCATAGCCCATATATATGCTGTCTACAAAAGACTCACCTCAGAATAAAAGATACACACAGACTAAAAGCACAGAGCTGGAAAATGTGTTTCATGCAAGCAGAAATTAAAAAAAAAAAAGTTGGGTGAGCAATATTCATATCTGATAAATCAGACTTTAAAACAAAGGCAAATAGTGAGAAACAAAGAAGGCCACTACATAATGATAACGGGAGTAATCCAACAAGAGGCTATAACCCTTGTAAACATTTATACACCCAACATAGGAGTACCTGAATATGTAAAGCGTATCTTGATGGTCATAAAGGGAGAGACTGACAGTAATAGAGTTGTAGTAGGGGATTACAATACCCCATTGACATGAACTATATTAAAAAAGGAAATATATAATTTGGACTTTACCTAAATTAGAAGTTTGTTCATCAAAAGCATAATTTATAGCCCTGACTGGTATGGCTCAGTGTACTGAGCACCGGTCTGCAAAGGGTTGCCATTTCGAATCTCAGTCAGGGCACATGCATAGGTTGCAGGCCAGGTCCCCAGTAGGGGGTGCGCAAGAGGTAACCACACATTGATGTTTCTCCCCTCTCTCTAAAAATAATTATAATATTAAAAAAAAATTCATAGGCCAGCCACACACTTGGAAGAAATATTTAAATACAGATATTTGTAAAATACATATGTATGTATCTTTAAGAAATAAACTAAATACTAATATCTCAAAAAAAATAAACAAATGACTCAAAGAAAAATTCGTAACAGAAAATTCAATTGCACTGCTGAGAATGCACACTAAGAATTCTGAAACACCAAATCAAAGAACTTATGTACCCCTATGTTCATAGCATAGTGTTATTTACAATAGCCAAGTGCTAGGAACAGCCAAGTGCCCATCAGTAAATGAGTGGATCAAAAAACTGTAGTACATTTACACAATGGAATACTATGTAGCAGAAAGGAAGAAGGAACTCCTACCTTTTGCAACAGCATGGATGGAACTGGAGAACATTATGCTGAGTGAAATAAGCCAGGAAGTGAAAGACAAATACCTTATGTTCTCACTTATAAGAGGAATCTAATGAAAAAAATAAACTAGCAAGCAAAACAGAACCAGAGACATGGAAACATGGAACAGACTGACAGCAGCCAGAGGGAAGTGGCGGAAGGGACAACAGTGGAAAGAAGGGGAAAGGGTTATTCAAAGAACATGTGTGAAATACCATGGACATGGACAACGGTGTCCATGGGTGACTGTGGGATTGACTGTGGGAGCTGAGGGTGGGCTGGGCAGAGGAGAGCAATGGTGGAAAAATTAGGACAACTGTAATAGAATAACAATAAAAAAGAATATAAAGAAAAGAAAATTTGTGATTAACTAAGGCACATTTAAAGTAGGTTTAACATGTCATCAAGAAAACACAAATTAAGACCTTAATGAAATACTCCTATACATCCACTAAAAGAGCTAAAATTTAAAAAAACTAACAATATCAAAAGTTGATGAAGATGTGGAACAAAATAAAAGTACCATGGTACTATTGAGGGTACAAAATGATAAACTTTGGAAATGTATTTTGCTGCTTTTTACTGACATAAACATACATTTTCCATATGACCCAGTAATTTCATGGCTTGGTATTTATGCGAGAGAAAGGAAAGCATATGTCTAACAACCGTTTTACACAATAATGTTCATAGCATCCTTCCTGGGAGCATTCCATGACTATCAACAAAGAATGAATGAAAATAATTGTGGTATATTTATAAAAATATTAAGAAAAATAATAATATTGAATTAAATAAATAAATGCTGAATAACTACTAGCCTGTAAAAAAATCTCAAAGACATAATAAGAGAAAAAGACTTGATATAAACTAATATATGTTGTATGATTTCATTTATGTAATGTTCAAGAACTGATAATACCTGCCTACAGTAATTAAAAATGAGAAAGTAATTGCCTCTGACAGAGCGATAAGGTGGGAAAAACTAGCAGGACAGAGGGCAAAGGGGACCTCTGGACTTCCTAGGATGATGGAAATATGCAGTATTTTAAGCGAATAGCTGTCACAAAGGTATATATATTGTCAAAATTCCTTGAACTGAACACTTAATATCTGTGCTGCTTGGGGGGTTTAAAAATACTTATTTTAAATATAAAAACAGGTTAAAAAGCAAATCATTGAAATGCTATATCAGACAAACATTAAGCATAAGAGGGATGGATGGATATATTAATACCAGGCACAGGTTTCAAGAAAAGCAGTATTAACAAAGACAAAGGGAAATTTTTATGATTATAAAAATTAAGAAGACATAATAATCCTAAGTTTATATGCACCTAATAATTAAACATAAAATATATTCAGCAAAAACTAATAGAACTATACCCCCAAAATTGAAATTATACACAACAGAAACAAACCATTGATAAATACAATAGATGGATGAATCTGAAATGCCCTACAAGGACAAAAAAGATACACGCTTTTTGATTCCATTTATAGGACATTCTGGATAAAGCAAAATAATAAAGACAAAATAGAACAGTGGTTGCCAGGGACTAGGTATGGAGAGAGGTTTGACTATAAAGAGGTATGAGAGAAATTTTTTTGGCGGCGGGGAGAGAGAAGGTGAAACAGTTTTATATCGATTTTAGTGATGGTTCCACAACTGTATACATTTGTCAAAACTTGGAGAACTGTGACACTCACCAAAACAATACAAAGAAGTGAATTCTGGGTAATGTAGTGCCCAAGCTGACAACATAATTACCCAGCATACCAAGCAAGACTCAGGTTGGAGCAGACTATCTCTGCTCATTGGGCAGCTGTGGCAAGGAGGGCCAGGCCCTCAAACCTGTCATGTGCTGGGACAGAAATAGGTGCGGGTCTGGACAAAGGTACAAGGCCAGCCTGAGGGAAGTCTGTGCTATTTATTACATAAAATTATAACAAAATTAAAATAAACACAGAGGATAGTGTAGGACAGTGATTTTCAACATTTTTTATTTCATTACACACATAAACTAATTACTAAGATTCTTCAGCACACCAAAAAATATTTTATATTTTTTGCTGATCTGACAAAAAAATAGGTATAATTTTGCTTATTTCACACCAGATGGTTATTGTTGTGTTTAGCTGTTGTCTTCTTTCTTTTTTTTATTTGATAATCTAAGGGAAAAGAGGTCAGTGTCCCTGACTAAATAGCCATGTATTGCATGTTTAAAAATTTCTTTTTTCCATGGACATGGGCTTTATTTGGGGACTGTTGGGGCAGAGAGGGAGGAGCTAGGACTGGTAGGCACATGGTGGGGAGGGGCTTCTCAGCTTACTTTTTAATTTAGTGCATGTTGCCTGGAGGTTCAGATGAATGAAAAATGAGAGGAGAGGGAAAGGGAAAGTCATGGAATGGACACTTTCCTTAGGGAAAGAAGTCGAGACCAAGATATGGGGACTGGGGATGGGGAGGAAAGGCACCCTTCACATACTGAGACTCAACCAAGGTCACTGCTTGATGCCAGCTTCCCCAACCCTCCTGACCTAGCCCAGCTCCTGGCCCATATGCCTGCAATGCTAGCTCCCTCAACTTTCTGTGGAGAGGAGGGGAATGAGGATGAGGGGACAGTTGACACCCTCTGCCTCCGGGTCCTTTGCCTAGCAGAATTGCTCACTTAGCCTTTCCTGAAGTCCCAGCCAGAGTCAGGAGATCAGGAAGCCAAGGTGCAGGCAGGGGAATAATTGCGCCCTTCTCACCCCTCCTGACGCTCTGTGCCTCTCCAGCTCCTCACATGAGGTTGCAACTCTCGGCTTGATCCTTGTATGTCTCATCTTCCTTCCAGTGCTCGCCCCGGTCTGGCCATCCCGCCAGCTGAGTGGGTTGCTGCAGCCCTCAGCATGAGTCAGTACTGCGCAGCTGCCCCTGGTCATGGCCAAGGGAGGCCACTGTGGCCATGAGGAAGACATCCCTGATGCTGCATTCAGGAGACCGGCAGGAGAACTTCACAAAGGTTGCTGGACCCCACCTGCTTGGCCAGCACAGTGTCCTGCTCATGTGTAAGAGGGAAAAGCCTGTTGGACAGCTCCCTAAGTGTGGTCAGGTTGGTCTGCATGTCCAGTTTATACCCAACCAGCACAATCTTGGCATCAGGACAAAACTTCTCAGTTTCCCCTTGCTACTTCTTGAGGATCCTGTCCAGTGTTTCAAAGCAGATGATGCAGTGTCTGAATCCTATACTATTCCTATACTATTCTAAACTATCCCCCTGTCTATATTGTCCCTACTGATTTATGCTTCTTAATCTCTGCACCTTTTCCCCCACTCCCTGCCCCCTGCCTCCCAGCTGCTAACCCTCCAAGTGATCTCCATACCTACGATTCTGTTCCTGTCCTGGTTGTTTGCTTGATTTGTTTTTTCTTTTTAGATTCAAATGTTGACAGTTGTGAATCTGTTGCCATTTTACTGTTCATAGTTTTGATCTTCTTTTTCTTAATAAGTCCCTTTAACATTTCATTTAATAATGCCTTGATGACGATGACCTCCTTTAGCTTTACCTTGTCTGGGAAACACTTTATCTACCCTTCAATTCTAAATGATAACTTTGCTGGATAGAGTAATATAGGCAGTAGATCCTAGCTTTTTATCACTTTAAATGCTTCTTGCCAGCCCCTTCTAGTCTACAAAGTTTCTTTTGAGAAATCAGCTAACAGTCTTATTGAAATTCCTTTGTAGCTAACTCTCTGCTTTTCTCTTGCTGTTTTCAAGATTCTCTCTTTATCTTCAACCTTTAGCATTTTTATTACGATGTGTTTTGGTGTGGTCCTCTTTGGGTCCAACTTGCTTGGGATTCTCTGTGCTTCCTGGACTTGTGTGTCTATGTCCCTCACCAAATTAGAGAAGTTTTCTTTCATTTTTTTTTCAGATAACTTTTCAATTTCTTGCTCTTCCCCTTCTCTTGGCATCCCTATGGTTCAGATGTTGGTAAATCTGGAGATGTCCCAGCAGCTTCTTATTCTACCCACATTTTTTAAAAATTCTTTTTTCTTCTTCCTGTTCTGATTGAATCCTTTTTTTTTTCCCCCTTATGTTCCAAATCATTGAATTGATACTCAGCTTCATCCCCTCCACTGTTGGTTCCCTGGACATTTTTCTTTATATCAGTTAATGCAAACTTCATATCTGCCTGGGTCTTTTTATGCTGTTGCCATACTCAGTGAGTCCTTTGAGCTTCCTGAAAACCAGTGTTTTGAACTCTGCATCTGGTAGGTTGGTTATCTCCATTTTGTTCAGTTCTTTTTCTGTTTATTTATTTTTTTTCTTTTCTTTCAGTTGGGCCATATTTCTTTGTCTCCTCAATTTGACAGCCTCCCTGTGTTTGTTTCTGTGTTCTAGGCAGAGCTGCTTTAATTCTGTCTTACTGGCATGGCCTATTGTGGAAGAGGAGACCGTAAATTATGTGGCTGAAGCCTTAGGTGATCAGCAGGGCAGGGCAGCCCATTCTCGCCACTTTCTGGCTCAGTGTGTGTGTTGGGTGGCAGGGGTGGGGCTCAGAGACAGGACCATGCTGCTGCCTGGTTTCTGGAGTTTTGCGCAAGAGGAAGCTGTCTCCCAGCACTTGTGCTGTTTCCAGTCTCCCCACTTGCTTCCCATATGCCACTTGTACCCTTCCAGCTATTGTCCTGGTGCTGAATCCCAGAGGCGATATGTCTGGGTAAGTCCTAAATCCATGTGGGCCCTTTAAGATGAGGTTCCTGATAATCCAGCAGTTTCTTCCGCCACCCCAACCTCCACTGATTTTTATATAGCCAGAAGTTATGAGGATTTATCTTCCTGGCGCTGGAACCCTGGGGTGCTGGGTGGTCTGGTTTGAGGCTGGAATCCCTCACTCCTGAGGTATACTTACTTATTATTATTCACTACACATGAACGTGGGACTGCCCATTCTGCCACCTCTCTGCACTGCCCCCATGGCTCCGTGCCTCTCCACCTCCCTCTGCATCCTCAACTGCTTAGAGGAATGTGTCTTCTTTAAATCCTTGGTTGTTGGGCTTCCATACAGCTTGATTTTCTGATGGTTCTGCGTGATATTTGTTTTGTAGTCTAGATGTAATTTTCTCTGTAGTTGTGCAAAGTGGCAAAACGTGCTTACCTATGCCTCTACCTTCACTAGAAGTCTTGCTGACATTCCTTTTTAACAGGTGGACATAATTCTATTTCATGAAAACACTTTAATTTTTCTAATTGTTCTGTCTTGTAGAGCAGTTGCTTTGTTTGTAGCTTTTCAATATTCAAAAAAAAATTTTTATGAATACCTTAGTATGTATGTTTTTGCTGATTGATTAGGGTGTATATACTTAAGATAAAGCCTACAAAGCAAAATTGCTAGGTCAAAAAATATGTGTGATACACATAACATTTCTCCTTGTTCAATACAGGAACTTTTTTTGCTTCCCAGTGGGAAGCAAAAATATCCCCTTTGGGTAATATTTAAAGTCAGATCCACAAATAATCAAAGTCATAGGAAAAGTCCCTGTTGTCAATTTTGAGTCATTCTGGAACAAATTTGCCCAGCTATCACAAATAATTCTTAAATTGATTACAGATGTTTATAGCTTTAAATTATTGCAGAATAAGTGCAGCTAAATCATTAACCTGAGATTCATGTTACTCTTACCCATGATAGTAGTAGTGATTTTTATAAAACATGACTGGAAATAGACATTTGTTTTATATATGAATAAATATTTGATGCAGAAGGAGCTAATGTCTTCTGTTTATGTTGTCTCTACACTCTCTGACATCCAACACTACTTTACAAAGAGACATGGTTTGAAAATTTAAAGCTAATGGATCACAGCAAATTTCTCTTGGAAAAACTCTTGTTCAAAAATCATCGATGACCCAGTTGTATGCTGAGTTCATGTTTATTGAATACCTTATTGCAAATAGTACCGGTTTCATTTTTTTTTTTTAATGTGCCATCCCTCTACGTTCCCTTCTTCAAGTTTGTTTGATGAGAAGATGTTGGAAGTCTTGTTTTGTTCCTCTATGGTCTACATACCTTTGTTTAGTATCACTATATTTTTCTCAAATAAAGGGACAGTCACATGGGTAAAATTTGCAATCTGTTCCTTTCTTATAATTCTAATTTCTAAATAAATTTAGTAATGTTTGCTTAACTTATTTTTCAAATCCATTTTTAAAAATCACCTTCATATATACTTATTTAAATATATCTTTAACACTTTTTAAATAATCCTAATTGAGTCTAAGTGACTAGATTCATATAAAGATCACACTCATGTTCTTTCACTTGGTAAAACTTAAAAGTTCAACACTTAGAAAAACAGAACAAGCTCTTACCAAATGCATTTGACATTGTTATTTATAAATCAAGATTTTTACAAAAGTAATTGAATTTTTAACACAGCCCACTTGGATGTTACTCTGTATAAGTGACCTGCAATAGGACTTATTTTGTGGACAACAGTAAGGTCAGAGAGAATATTAAGGAGAACCGAATCCTACTGTAGATGATGCTAGCAACCCAGATAGGTACCACACGCCTTATGAGTAGGACATGACCATTTGAAAGTGTTTGTGTGTCATTCCCACAAACATTCATCAAGAGAGTACATGGTGGCATAATTGATCATATAAAGCTGGCGTTCTTATGGTGATTTCTATCCTATTACTTTTCTTCCTTTCTAAACCTAATGATTCATCTTTAACCCTCAGCTTGAAACATAAATAATGCTATAATACTATTCATTAGAAATAGTTTTAATTGTCTTTAAAAGCTAAAATATGTAGCGGGACACTCCCAGGGTAACTGTGTGTTGTGCCACCAGCACTACTGCGTGAGTGCTGCTAATGAAAGGCCTGCAGACAGCAGTGACAAGCCACCTACCTGTTTTCCCTGAAGCAGCATGATGGATGCAAAGTTCACCTGTCACTAGCCAGAGGTGTCATTTTTCTTTTCCATTCACAATTTGCCTGAACTTGGTGTACTGGGTCACTCGTCACTCTCTGTGAGCATTTGTGCAAGGTTTTTTGGGGGAGTCAGGGGCTAGTAAATCTTTGTAAACTGTCAGTCTTCCTCTTCTTGTTAACATTGGAAGTTTCTATGGTAATATCCTTATAGGTTTGTAGCTTGTAGTTTTTTACCAGTGACAGCTTAAAATTTTTATGTTGTTAGCCTAAAACATCTCATTTTTCCCTCATCTTTATGAAAGACAAAGGCATGTATGGAGAAAATAAAAGTTGTATCCTCACACAGATTAAATACTTGCTGTTATGCAAACTAAACAGTGAGAAGCATGGAAAGAGAATCTCTGAATGTAGTTTCAGAGGCAATTAGGGTTGATGAAACTGTTTCATTTTGAGTGACAAGTAGACTTCACCCTAAAACACAGTGCAATGCTACATTCTGTGCAATGTCAGGAAATGATATATAATGGAACCACCTGAAGGAAACACTCCCTGGCTTTCCCTGAAGGTCACACTTTGTATTAGTCTTCCAGTATTCATATTGTCTTAGTAAGCGGTAGTCTGGAATTTATCAAGAATATCTGTTTGCCTTTAGTTGCAAAAAGGTTTGTATGAAAGTTCATTTGAAAATATGCCAAAGAAAGTTGTTGTGCAACAATTACATTGATGAATCAAATCTGACCTGATTGGATGATTTAATTCTAGTTACATTTTTTCTTTTAAGAGAGGGAGGAAACATCCCTGCCCTTGATATTATAGCACATTCTCAAGCAAGATTTTCAAAAAACTGTGTCAAAAAATAAAATAGATTTATAAACAATTATGATAATTATTAAAACAATGAAAAATGCATTCACAATATGTGCATTAATTTTTTGACTTGATTTTTATAAGCTTCCCTCAATTCTCTCCTTTCCATAATTTTATGTGTTAATGGTCCTGAACTTTTCCTGAAAAAAGTAAATTAAAAAGCTAGCAGGTAAACAATATAAAACAACTATAGAACCTTACTGCAGTTTGGGGTATATTTTCTCTTTCTGTCTTTATTCTGTGTTATGATTAAGTTGGCATTTATTTACAGAAGGTGTCAAGTGGCTTTGCACTAAGGCTTTAGAGTATTTACTCTGTGAAATAGTAAGATATACATCATCCAGGGCTAAGTACATACTTGGCCTTAAACTAAAAGGAACTAACTTCAAGGTGAGAGTTTAGTTTTTATTTTCCATTATTTCTTTGTTAACTGTTCATTGATTATTTACTTTATTATCATGTCATTCTTTTAATTGAAGACCAGTGCATAAAAAAAGCTAAGTAACCAATTGCTTTTACCTAAGGAAATCTTGGGATTGACAGCTCTTGTTATTGTAGCAACTTGAATGTTTCTAAAACAATAACTTTAATTATAATTTTCAAACTCATGATGTCAATGACGGTATCAATATTTTAAAATGTATTTATAACATGATCACATTGAAACACAGAAAACATTTACCAGCAATTACAGTTATTATTGTCTATTCATATTCCATTTTATAATGTTTTGGGCTTTGTGCATAGCATCAGGAACAGAAAAATACCCAAAATAAAAAAAAAGAAAATCTTACTCAGGCTGTTTAATAGAACTATTTGACTCTGATTTTTCCTGCCATCTGGTGGTAAGATCAAAACGCAGACAATATGTATTCAACCACATAAACAATGAACTCTAATTTTAAATCTTTTTATCATTGTCAAACAAATACAGTCATATTAATTTGGTATACTTTCAGTAATGGATATAATAAATCCATTAATTATATGTGTAATCCACGTAAAGAAAAAAGAGTTATCTTAACTACATGAACAAATAGTACCTCAAGATTAACATAATCATTCCAATTAAATATTTGTTATAAATTTAGTGGACAATGTTGTAGCATATTCATTCATTTTAATATAGTTGAATTTGGTTGAAACATAGAAGATAGTTTTTAAACAAAAGTATGCTAAAATATGAGAACTCTCACTCTTAATTTTTTAATAAATTTGATGAATGGAAATAAATATCTCTTTCTAAAAATGTTTGAAGTTCAAACAGAAAGTTTAGGATTAAATTTCATTTATATAAGTACTTAGAATGCATTCCTTTCAAATGAGAGTATAAATTTTATTTTATAGCATTTTTATTTTAATAGAACTACTTTATTTAAATTTCACATCTTACTGAACAAAAAATTAAAAATGTTTGAAAATTTAATACTTCTAAATGTTTAAAAAAAGATGGCTCACTGCTAAAGATTCTTATAACTATGTACAATCACTTTAAACATGTAAAATATAATGTCATATATTACATATTAATATCAATCAAGCGATCTGAGCTAGTGAAAGCAATGTTTAGCAAACTCAGTTCTTCATTTGACGACTTATTTTTAAGGGATATAACCTAAAATTTCAATGTGAGCTATTTCTTCTTACAGTTTGATCTGAGGCTTCTTATCAATATACTTGTATATAATTAAAAAGAATAGTTATGTTTATTACTGTTATAAGAATTTTCTTAAATTTATAAATGTAAACAACTTAAAAAAGTTATGAGTTGTGTTTTTCTTAATTTTAAGAATAAAATATCTGTTCTGTTTTGTATATGGGAAAGGGCAGGACTAGAAAAAGATTTAACCAATGTAATAACCAAAATATACTTCAACTTTTATTGCAATGAATATTCTTTCTTACATAGTTGGAAATAGGCAATAGCTGAAATAGCTTGTGAGACAGCTGAATGGCTGATTCATGCAGTCATATGGATACATGTTCTGTCTATGCAGCATAAACTGAAATGGAAATTTGGCAGCTACCCAATTTATGCGATCCCTGATAATTCAGGCCTTAAAGTAGATTTAACACTTGTGAATGAGATGCCTAAGTAAAGACTGTATGGGAGGATATTCTAAAATTATTTCATGCACTTCACAACTTAAGTTTCCCTATGAGAAAAAAGTACTTTAAAAAGCAGAAAATACTTCCCTTTTTTATTCTTAATCCCCCATGCTTATAAAGATATGCCTATAGAAATAAATTAGATGCTGATACATCTAGAATTTTTTAGTCTAGTCAATGTGGGGACTAGAAGGTGGATAAAGTCTTAATATGGTAGACTATTATTAAATTTGGAAACTCTATATTATACAACTCTCAGAGTTCTAAATTAACACAGGAGTCATTCATCAATTTTTTGAGCATTCATGTGTCAGACATTATAATTAAGTGAATGGCTAAGGAGTCACAATCATCTCTTAACCATTTAATTTTGAATGGGCTAGGTATCAAATGATAAAAATCCTACCATGTAAAATTAAGAATCTAATATGAACTAAGTATAAAGACTTAAATTTCACAAATATTTGGTGTGTAACAAATATTAATATATTGATTTATATAACTACATAGTTATTAGTCCTGTAGTGATTTTAAAAATCACTAAATTGAATATATTTTTCAATTAAAAAAACAATAACCTGGTTTTTGTTTGCATACAACTTAAACAAATTTGGTATATTTAGCTTTATGTACATATAATGCCATAATGTCACTTCAGTGTTTTGCAGGGGTGCAAAAACAAACAAACAGATCCCCGTTTGTACTACATGTTAGAAACACTCATTTAATCTGTGAGCAATTTTGTAATTTTAATCTTACACCCACTATGATGATAAAAACCTGAGGCTAATGGACCCCAAGTGACTTGGTTAATGTCAGCTATTTAGTGATAAAACAAGGACACACAAACTCACGTCTTGGGATCGAACCATACTCATTTGTGTGTTTTAAATAAATAGACATGAATTTTGGTGTCAAAGGTAAGTGGTTCCCAATCTCAGCTTTACCACTGAACACCTAGTACCACTGAACAAATCTGATGATAGTGCTATCTCCAGTGTAAAATGGAATGTCAGGAAGGGTGGGGAATAGAAAAGTGGCTATTTTCCAGCTTCTCCTGAGTCACTTACTCCTCAGATACAGAATATACTCTTTCTCAGTAACAAACAAGTACATTCCATGTCTATGTAGTTACGTACGACAGTTTGTTAAATATCAGCTCTGCAGCTCCTCTGTTCTGTCACGAAGGGTCAGGGTTTGAGGGTGGAGCAAACTCTAGGGAAGTTGCTTATACTAGTTAATAAACTTCTGAAAGTAGTGAAAGGTTTAATATTTAGAGGAAGATGATTTGCCTTTCATTTTAAGTAACTATAAAAAACAAAATAATATTTATTTTTAAAAGTTTCAAGTAATTTTAATAAATAGGAGAAATGAATTGACTTTTTTTTTACAAAAATCCTTTGAAATAAATCTAGAAAATGTTTTGCTTAAATGAGGCATTTCTTCTAGATAAAGAAACAATCTCAAGTGTTCCTGTATTTAATCTAATGATGGATATACTCTAAATAAAATTAATATAATAAAGAGCTGAATATCTATTTGAGGTGTCTAGGGAATATTAAGATATATGATAATGAATAAGGAAAAATAATACTGATTCTCAATTTCTTCTGAAATATATTAGCCAACTAATTGTTGGGAAAAATACAATTATTGAGCAAAAAAAAATCCCATATTATATAGTTATAGGAAAAAACAAACCAAAAAAAAAATCAGTACAAATATATGTATGTACACAAATGAGGGGATCATCTGAGGGGAGGAACCTGGGCCCAGGTGGTGACTTTCAGTCCTAGTACTTCCACTGACAAGTAATGCAGGCACAGGTGACACATGAAGCTTTATGTTCCCAGCCTATTTCTTCAGTTGTGTTGATGTTCATGAAGTGAGAAAGCAATGCCTCCTATTTATACGAAGTGAGTCATTTTCCTTCTCTGGCCTTTTGGTAAAAAGGATGCATTTCACTGCTCATTTAACATACGCAGCATCTTTTGTTTGTGTTCTACTTTAAAGAAGAGTGAATATTTAAAACACTTTTATGTAACTTTATTATTATTTAACAGACTGACACCACTAATTCATCAAACAAAGTCCTTAGCTCTTTGTTGCTCTGTTAATCATAAACATAAATGGGATGAACATTTTACTTTTTAATTTTGAGTGCATTTTCTAAATACGATAACAGAATTGCCCAGTTTCAATATACATACCATGACTGCCCGCCTAGGAAATTAGAATACCTGCATTTTACCTTTCCTTCAGGAAAGAGCCTCCAGCCTGTCAGCTTTGTGGTTACAGGATTCCCCCCACCTCTCCCCTGGTGTACCTCAGATTTGACATTTTGACTTATCTCTCAGTTCTTGCTAAAATTCTTTAGAGGGTATAACACTAACACCATCACCCTCCCAGCACCTGCTTCTTATTTTATATACAATTTTGTCCTTGCTTCTATAAAAATCCTCTAAGGACTCATTACATTTCCAACATGTGACTCATTGTCATGTTGCAGGAAGTTGTTGTGGTATCAGGGAAAAAGGTCACAGGAGATGTAAAGTGAGTTGCAGTTAAAAACCCATACTCATATTTCTAAACACTCTGACTCGAGTATTGAAAAAAAAATAAATGTAGCTACTGAACCATTAAGAGCAAGAAGGATTCTCACTGGATCTGTTGATACAAAAGAAATTCCCCACAGAGTGCTGATCATTACACTTTATTTGCACTTTATTTCTTTATAATAAAAAATAGTAATAATATATTGCAATGTTTTAAAAATCCCTCTAAGAAATGGCTTTTAAAACAAAAAACTACAACAGAAGACTTCAGTAACCTTTTTAGCAGGTGGACAATGAGTATTATCAACCCCAGGAGACATGAAAGACAGTATTGAAGGTAGATATGACCAAGTCAATGGTGTGTGAAGATTGATACCAGCAGAGAAATAGAAACAAATTACAGGGTCTGAATTATTCATTTTCTGAAGGTTTCCTTGACACTCTGAAAAAACAACCTTTGCATTTAATATGAGTTTTATAATTTCCCCGCATAACTTTAATAATCTTAAAGGAATAAAATTTTCTCCAAATTAATTATGATTTGCTTAATAAAATTTAAATTGTTATAGTATACAGCTTTATGTACATATACAGAGGCATTAAAGAAGTTTTCATCAACTCAACAATAGTATAAATTCTAACTTTCAAAATATTAAGAATTCTTGATTTAGAACTTTAAAAATTAATTTAAAGAAGTGTGATATAATTACAGATGTACTATTGCACTGGACTTTCTAATCATGTAAATTGAAAAGCAAATAAAGTAATGAGAAATAAGTTTGGCTTTGTTTTCTTACCTCAACAGATTAAGGAATTAATAATATGATGCTATATCCTTGTGTCAGACTTATATTTGTGAGCATTTTTTCCAAAAATATGATGAAGCATAAGGAACTATAATTTGTTAATCAATCCTTTAAAAATGAGAAAGAATAATAATTATTATTATTTTCAAAGAATTTTATGCAACTGGTAGGCTATTCTGCATGTATTTTCTACCATCTAGCTATGAAGCAAAGAATGTAAACTCATTCATCCTCTTAAATTTTGGCATTTGATAAAATTGAGGTAAATAATTATTCACAACTTAAAAATCACATAGCCTTTACACTGTTCCCAGTCCATTTGTTGACTCTAACAACAACAACTTGAATTATAACAGGCTGTCCCATTTCACCACTGTTTTACAGTTTACCGGTACCTTATTTTATGCCCTCTAATTTAAGACACACAAAGCTCTGTGGATGGACAGGCACTTTTTTTTTTTTTTTTTTTTACCACATTCAAGGATAAGGAAACCGAGGCACAAAAAGGAAGTGCATGTAGGAAGTGGAGAAGTCAGGGTTTCAACTTCCTGGTTTCATGTGTTATTATCATTCCTCGCAACTGACACTCAGATGTACCAAAATACACCATTAAGTCACACAGGCTTCATAAAAATACCTACACTAGCTTGCTGAATTTGCCTTAGATTTCAAACTAAGAGAATCCCCGAGATGTGCAGTTGAAAATTGTAATTTTTCTTATTTAAGAAAGTGTAACGTACTTCAAGTATACTTCATTCTAAATGCCATGAAATAGACACAATGTTCTATACATGAGGTGTGAAATGAATAGCAGATTAAATATGTTGATGAATGTTCTTAGTGAGCAGTCTGCAGCTGCCTTATGTTTCAGTCATTTACATCCTTAAAATTGGTTCTTATGATAAATATGTTTAAACATTCAAACACCAAAATTTCAAGGATCTTCACTGACTATCCTGCTGTGTCCCATCAAGACTGACATAGTCACAGAGCATGAAGAAGACAGGATTAAACTTTTACAAAATTATAATGTTACCCCTTTGCAAGAAACACATTTTTGGTGGATAATTTTCCATTATGAATATGTATTTTTGATGCACAAATACTTGGAAAGCCTTTTTACAGCTGCCTTCACTTCTTTTAAATGACAGAAACTTTAGAGGCATAATTTAGGATGCTTATGCCTAAAGAGATAATATTTTGTTCATCGTAATCAAGCACAGGCCGTGAACAAATAAGGAAGACATATGCTTCCTTCACAAACTATTCCTTTATGTTGTGTATATAGACCTTTGGGGAACAAAATAAACCAATACTTTCTGAGAAGGATTACATCTACTTTATAATGCATTACGATTAATACTTTGCTAATTGGAATACTATGAGGATAGAGTCAATTCAAATAGAAGAAAGCTAAATCACAGAGAAAGCGAATCTGTTCCATGTTTATAAAAACAAATTTATGACTTATTTTGTTATTCTTTGATTCTAATATCTCATTTAATTTTATGTTGTTCAATTTTTCACAATTTACATTTTCTGTCTTGGCCACAAAGGCCAATATTATAATACCAAGATTTGGAAGTCTGAAAATTCAACTGCTAAAATTTTGTGATATTCAGTCTTTTGGACATTTCTTTGGATGCCCAGTTATCTTTTTCAAGTCACTTTTTATTTTTTAAGTGTTGGTGGTAGCCAATATATCTTAATTATTTTTCTCTCTCCATGAATATATAATGTTTCATATATGAGCAGCACCTTACAATTTATAAAGCAGTTTCCCATGTGGTATTAAGCATTGACATGTTACATATTGAATGTTTTTCCCTCATAAAAATATACCTTATTACCAAAGCATTCTGAGGAATTAACAAAAGATGGATGGCCTGATTTTCAGCTTATATTACATTTCCAGGATACCACTGCTGCAATATTTTATAGTTCAGCATATAATTCAAGGGTTCATATTAACCAAGCAAGAAGAAATGACAAAATTTTACATATAGCAACTGTGACTTCTGGAGTCTTCCCAAAGAATTTTATGTAAAGAAGCCAAAATATCCCTGAAAGAATATAAGGAACAAATTTTCCAAGATTACTGATACAGACACTAGCTCTACAAGATCATTAAAGTCTCTTATTTTTTAAATTAGAATAACTATGGTCTGTTCTTTTGTCTGACTGGTTTCCTTTAAGTCACATTTACTCCTCCTTATAGCCTGGCATCCTTAATTAGTCATGTTCCTCAGATCTTTATTTTGAATCTGTCTGTAATAATAAAGACCTTTTTAAATACAGAAGCAGGTTACCATGTATGGATGCCTGGCTCACTGCAGTAGAGTAGTTTGCATTTGTAGCACATGACCAGGGTGGACCTAATGAAAACATGAGTGACCTTCAATTTTTTAAAAAAAGGTGGAGAAAAGAGTTCCTTATTTGCATATAAATTCTGACTGACATCTTCATCTCTTTCCAGAGAGAAAAATGGTGCAGAGTCCCTCGGCCTAGGCTATTGACTATATTTTCAAATGTGCTCTCTACATTAGCTCCTCTTCTTCTCTTATCATTGAAAGTTTCCTCTTATCTTAATATGGTTTCCCTCAATATTCTATCTGCTACAGTTTTCACTCAACATCTCTCCCTTAAATAGCCATCAACATTTTGAAATAGTTTAACTTTCTGATTTCCATTTTTTAACCCCATTCACTCCTCAACATACTGAATCTACATCCTGTCTGTACCACACTAAGGTAATAATTATTGAAAAATTTACCCGTGACCTTCTGTTATTCAAATCTTATAACCACTTAAAAATTTTTAATTATTTAACTTCAGAAGCATTAGACTCCATTAGAACTTATTCATTAAAGCTTTAAAGGATAGTTCCCACTTATTGAGCTCTTACACAAAAACCCTGACAATAAGGCAAATCTACCCCTATTTTTCAACTTCAAAAAGCCCAGAAAAGTCATGAACCTGAGGTTACACAATAAGTGTGTGGCAATGCATGAGGTGGAATTCAAATCTTTCTCTCCAAAGTTGTAACTAAAGTTATAATGGAGAGAAGATAGAAAAGGAGCTGACATTTAAGCTGATTTCTGAAGAATGAAGAACCTGCTATGGGAAATTTTCAGGAGAGTACATTATAGAAAGAAAGTAGAACAAGTGCAATGGCCTAAGTCATGAGCACACTTGATAGGTTTAAAAACAAAAGTAGTTAATAAAAGGTCTCATAGAGTGTGATAATGCAAAAGGAGTAAGCAAGGCATACATCATCAAAATCCATGCTAAAATTTTGCATTTTTCCCTAATTGTGATAGAAAGCCACAGAAACTATTGTAAATAAAGTAATGACATGATCTGTTTTTCATTTTTAAAAGATTATTGCAATTGACACATATAGACTGTAGAGAACAGATATAAAAGATGGGAAAGTTATATAAAAATGATACATAAGAAAGTCATATCTAGTTACTTTTGGAACAAAGATATGAAGAAGAGTTTATATTACCTAACCTATTTATAAACTTTTATTTTTGAAGCAGGAACTTTTAAGTCTTAACAGGAACCTGACCTATTTGGGGAGTAAACAGAGAAACCATAGATAGTAATATTAAAAATAAAGTTTACTGTATGACCCCCAAAAATGAAGAGGTTTAAGGGTAATAAATCTTTAAATTTTGACACTACAATTATTGAATTCTATAATCACACATAAACACGCCTGGATTGTATGCAACTTTAAACAAATCACCTAAATTTTCCTATTATCAGTTTCTTGTATATGAAATGGGAAGATTATGAGGCACAAAGTAGAAATGGAAATTTTAAGTTATGTAAGATTAATAAGTTTTATAAATCTGATGTACAAAATAGTGCATTATCACTATAAGTTAAAATTTCATTATTATACACTTAAAATTTTTGTTAAGCAGGTAAATCTTAAGTGTTCTTACCACAAAACAAACAAAAACAGAGAAGCAGGAAGAATCTTTTGGGGGTGATGAAAATGTTTGTTACCTTGATTGTGGTGATGATTTCATGGTTATATGCATACTCCAAACTCAACAAATCCTATGCAAAAAATATAACCAATTTTTTATTTTGATATATTAATTATATCCCTATAAAGTTAAAAATATGGAAAAATTTATATACTATCAGTGATTTGCAAAAAAATATTGAGTATTGTGTTCTAATGACAGGGTCTTCAAAATGGATGAAGGTTGACTGTACAGGCAAGGACCTTACATTCCTCTGTTTCCCCACTTAAATAGTTCCATTTTTTAATATATATTCGACTTGCAATAGTTCACTTGCAGGAAGCTAAAAAATATTGAAAATCTGCTAATTCATCTGAGGCCCCTTTCAGACATGATATTACATAGATGTACCATTTGTCTTCTTTTATCTTTTTCATAGATATTATTCATAAATGTTCTCATGCATGTCATTGTCACATAAATATAAATTTCAATTTTTATTTCTAATAGTCTTGACTCCTGAGCATGAATATGTCCAACTGCATATGTTTATTTAAAACTCTCAGAAAGATCCCAAGCTCAATATACTACCAATAAAATATTTGATTGCTCTTTATTTATTTCTCATTGCCCAAGCCAGAAAAGCGGAAACATCATCTTATATTTCTCATTTCAATATATGTCCTAGGGTTCTCTGTTCTGTCTCCTAAATACCTACCAACTGCTCCATCTACTTTGGCTACTGTCTTTATTACCAGCATCAACTTTTTTTTTTTTTTTGAGGATATTAAATAGCTTTCTGTTGGTCTCCACTCTAACACACTTGTCCAAATTTCAGCTCATAACTAACTTCTGCTATACAAATCTGATCATTATCTCCTTTGAAAGGCTTCTCAGTTTATTCAGGACACACTTCATAGGTGGGGCATAGTTGCTAATGCCACAACAATCACTCACTATGTGCTAATCATTCCTTTCGTGCTTTAATGTTAACTGGTGTGTAGAGGAAGTTAGCCTGTGACATAATCCAAACTAAAGTTTGTTTTTGTCTTCCACCAACTTTACAAAACATTTTTTCATGAAGCTAACAGGCCCACAAGTTGACTGTCTTTTCTTAAGTAAAAGATAGCTTTTAAGCCCTGGCTGGTGTGGCTCAGTGGGCTAAGCACTGGCCTTAGAACATAAATGTCCCTGGTTTGATTCCCAGTCACAGCACATGCCTGGGTTGCAGGCCAGGTCCCCAACTATGGACGTACCAGTGGCTACTGATTGATGATTATGTTTCTCTCACACATCGATGTTTCTCTCCCTTTCTCCCTCCCCTCTTTCTAAAAAATAAATCTTTTTTTAAAAGAAGATAGTTTTTAATATTTAAGTCACAAACAGAGCCTCAATTTAGATACACACATATTTATATCTATGTATAGAATATCTATATATAGATATTCCATATATGGCTTGAGACTTTATAAATATATATATGTGTATATACATATATACACCCACACATACACACATAAACATACATATATATGGTTGGAGATTGTGTGTGTGTGTGTCTGTGTGTGTGTGTGTGTGTGTGTCCAACCAATATAAACCTGATTTGACAACAGATCTTCTACCTGCCTGTTCAAGTCAGCCTCAGCCTGGAGGGTTAGGTGGTACCTTGGCTTAGAAAAGGCTAGAAGCTGACTGTTTTTCCTGGAATGCCTTTGTGAGTCATTCAGATGTGCCCAGCTGGGATGCTCTGACCCTCAGTTCCCCTCTCTAGGCTTGAAATGATAGAGGTAGCACTAGTTTACCCCTTACTCCCATGAAAACAGGTGCCTACAGACTGGCAATTATTTTTATTAATAAAATTACTTCATAAACTCCTCTCCTCTCTCTTCATTTTTGCATGTAAACAGTTTCAAAGCGTGAAGAGTTTCAGAGGATTACCAGTGTTCAGAAATTTCTTTCAGAAATTTGCATGTGGTGATTTGGCACCTCAGTTTACAATTTTTCAGTTCTTGGGGTCTAATTGATGTTTCAATTATAGTATGCATTATTTAATATACTCCTTAGACTAACCTATAAGAGATAAATCTAATTGTCTTTTTGCACTTGTGGAACTGAGTTTAATAGGAGTTAAATAAATTTTTAAAGTTATAGACCACATAAATGACTAAGTCAGGAATCAATTCCAGGCACTGGACTTTGGGTCCATGACCCTAAGTCCTGAACTACGTAGCCTCTCATGAAATTCCTTTTAATGATCTGGCCTCCATTCACTTTTTAAGCCACTTTCCCCTTTTCAGTGCATTCCAATATCATTGACCTTTTGAGAACTATTTTCACTTACCAACCTTTCCTCACCACCTGGCTTCACACAGACCATTTTCTATACTAGGAATAGCTCTCCACTTTTCTTCCTTTAATACTGATTACCTCCTGGACTCTTATTTTCAACACAGCTGCTTTCTTGATCTTACCAGGTGTAAATGCTTCATTCAACATGCCTGCAAATAACAGCATTATAGCAATTTTTCTATTCTTTTATAATTTGTTTACATTTCTGCTTCTTCTGCTAAAACTCTGAGCTCAGGCAGATAGAGATCATATTCTAGCTATCAAGTCCTAGAGGAAATGGTTGTTGAATGAAAAAAATAATAGACTCCATGTAGACTACCAATGGTAAAATTAAATGCTTGCCAAGAATTCTGGGTAGAAGGGTAAATCCTTGGAAATAATCTAGTCCAACAAACTTATTTAGGAGTCAGGGAAATTTAAGGCCACAGAAAAAGATTTACTTGTTGAAGGTACACGATATTGCATTTTTAATTTAGAAGTCTCTCTCCCTCCATATCTTGGGTATTTTTGCATTCCTTATTGTATAAAGCTTTCAGCAAGGTCATGTGGCACAGTGCCAGCATACAGAACTCCCTCATCTTTCTAAGACCTAGCAGATGTGACCAGGCTGTGCCAGGACCACCTGGGAGCCATTCCTAAGTAGCAAGACTTGTCTCACTTATGTAAAAGTTATAACTACAGCAGGTGTTTAGTTTACTACACTGAAGGTCATTACAAAGGCACTTTCCTAGGTTCTTAGATGCAGTGAAGCTCATGTCACAGTCAAAAAGCTAACTTGGGTTGCCCCCTCTCTCTGTTTAAATCAACAGTTTAAGTCAATAATTTTTTGTTACCTATCATTTTACTATAAATCATTTTCAGAGCTAAGGTATAAATTATGAATGAGTGAATGAATGGTCAAAAGTATGTTATTAGTTAAGGATAAAAATTTAAAAATATAAATTAGTAAGACAGGAGGCAAACAGATTTCTTAACTTTGTGTTCAGTAAGGCTGGTGTTAGATTAAACAATCTGGTTCCAAGGTTTTTCTGATAAAGATTTATGAATATTGGATCCATATCAAGAGCAGTTATTGTTTTCATTTTAAAAAACTGTCTCTCTAAAGTAAAATGCTCTTATTTTCAAAAAAGCCATGTCAGCCTTAATGTCAAATTTTGCTTACATTTTAAGTTTCGTTTGTGATAGTATTCATATGTTATAGAAGTATAAACAATGTTCTCCTTTTTTACTTCATTTATGGAAACATAGATAAAATATATAAAATTTAGAAATTTTTATTAAAAATTTTGAACTGAATGTTTAGAGAAGCGGTTATTTCATTTAAAAAAAATAGAAATAGGCTAAACAGGAAATCATACCATGTGTTTTAAAAGTAATGTCCACGTCTTATGTATTGATATTTTTGAATAATAAACTTTCTTTCCATCTCTAGGAAAGGGAAAGTATGGTTATGTATATGAATGATGTAATATTACTTCCTGTCTTTGGGAGACCTCTCTTGTTAGTCCCATTCAACTATAACCTTGTAATCTTTAAAGAATGTTTTTGGTCATGGGCCTTCACCTACCAGTGATTTCATCCAGATACAGTTTCGTAGACTTTACTGGTTTAAACAGAAGGAAAGAGCAGACCATATGAACAAAATAAAATGTTACCATTAAATTGGTTTTTCTAGCTTAAGGTACAGTGTAATGATATTTTTCCAGCAGCTGCTTTCAGTTGGATTTAAAGTTCAGAAAAAGCTTTGCATTTGATACAAAATAATAAAGTGCAGGTTGTGTTACTTCCTTCTTTTTTGTCCCAAAACATAAGGAAAGTCTTTGTGCTTTTACATGGTAACTGATGATCATTAAATTTTTTTGTTAACCTAAATCGTTGTCCACATGTGCTAAATGGGGTGTGTGTGAGAGTGCTTTTGAAAAAAGTAAACCCATTCTTCTAATAAATACGTCTGTAACTTGGATCAATTTGTATGACTGCTGGATTTCTTCCATAAAATGATTTAATTACTTATATAAAATAAGATGTCTTAGTGATAAACCTGTCCTTGTTACCAAGGGGTAAGGATTTCTTTCATATAATCATTAATTTTATTTCCCAACCATGATGATATTTGTTGTGTTCATGAAGAATATGGACTTCTGAAAAAATACAAACTTAAAAATAATCTGAAGTACTGATTATCTGTGCTATTACTTTTAAAAATTGTTAGTAAAAAGATTAAAATGAAACAAATACATTAAATATTTAAACAAAAGTTGAAGCAGGAAAACTGTCATTATTTCTTATATTAATACAGTGAATAAATATCACCAATTAATAAATTGACTGTTAGATAGTCTTTTTTTATTGAATTTATTGGGGAGACATTGGTTCATAAAAACCAAACAGGTTTGAAATGTACAACTCCACAAACCACCATCTGTACACAGCATCGTGTACCCATCGCCCAAAGCAAAGCATCGTCTCTTTTCGTCCCTGTTCTCTCCCCACTTTGCCCACCTCCACCTACTCCTCACCCCCCGTCCCTCTGGCTATCACCACACTATTGCCTGTATCTATGTGACATATATATACATATACATATACATATATGTGTGTATATATGTGTATGTGTGTGTGTGTATGTGTGTGTGTGTGTGTGTGCATATACGGTGTTTTGTTTTTGTTTTTTGCTTAATTCCTTTACCTTCTTTCATCTAGCCCCCCAAGTCCCCAAAATTTACTGCTGGATATTCTAATGAAGAATGGGAAGAAGGGAAAAAAATCATTAGAAGAGTCCTTAAGTGTTTGGGATTCACCTATTATTATAATTTGATAAAGAGTTCATAAATCCTTTATAGTTTCCATTATCAGGAGCTTAAGGTCAAAATTAAATAATGAGAAGTGCTTTCCTTATAAACAATGTCCTTTAAAAACCTCATCTTTATTTTTCTTTAATTAGGCAAAATTTGTGTTTCTAATCAAAAATACATTTTATTCTAAATTAGAACTAGGCTGTGTGCTAAAGCATTTAGGAGATACAAATGATCCTGTGGATGGTAGAAGGCAGTAACAGTTATGAAATATAGTTAAAAATTTCAAAGAAAATAGTCCATAAAGTGAAAAGATGGACCTTGGTGTGTGGGTCTTACCTTGCTCTGACCCAGTGAATTAACTTAAGGACCATGCATGACAAATTTAAGAATAAGACTCTGTCAGTTGATGCTAAAAACCTGAGCCTTATAGATATACAGCACCTAATAGTTACTTATAGATGGTACATAACAAAGATTATACATACAAATCCCAGAACTCCTTCTCCAATTAACTTTTACTATTTTAAACACTTCTTATTTAGCAATATTCCTTATTACGTGCTCTAGGTAAAACTCTATAGGAATAAAAGTAGGCCTCTCCCAGCCTTGTTCCCATTCACCCATTTCACTGCCTCAGTGAGATTTGAATTCTTTCTCCTTCAAGACTGTACTTGACATCTTTTTTCATAATTGGATTTCACATATAAAATTATTTGGGTCAGAGGGAAAAATAGATTATTATTCTCTGCTGGATAGCCAACAGTAAAGATATGAACACTGAATAGAAAAAGAAAGGGAAAAAGAGAAATGGCCTTGAGTTTAACAGGCCTGCTAACAAATAAGTGAAAGACTAAAATGGAGAATTATAATAGTTTAATCATGTATTCCTCAAAATTGTGATGTGTATAGGCAGCAGTACACAAAAACAAAAGTTTTCTTAAGCCAGATGGACACTGAGATTCAATCATTGTCCCAATCTTTTTTGATTTTTTTTCTGTCTTGAGTCATAAAATATTAATGCTTATAAGTGGTCTTCCAAAAGAACTGATTTTAAACTGTAGGTTTTTTTTCTCCCAATAGTATTTCTGTTTAGCAATCAAAGTGACTGCTTGACACAGTATCATTTTTAAAAGACTAATATTTTTCTCCCTTATTAAACAAGTGCACAAAGCTTTAAATGGACACAAGAAAATCCTTAAAGGAGGATCTTTTGGTGTTCTCTCCAGTATAAGGTTTTTAATAAAATGCTGGAAGTGTCATTTCATGTCAATATATCTCATTTTTCCATGGCACAAAGAAGAAATACATGCAGAAGGAATCAAAAGAACTTGAAATCCATACTGATGTTAAAAAGGCAAAGCTTAGATTTATAGGACAATAATTTCAGTCTTTCGAGGGATAAAAATAGATTGTGTTAGCAACCTATCCCAGTGGCTTTAGATCCTCATGGGAGAAAGAGGGAATGAAAGAGTTATGAAACCTAGACCTGAAATTGCTCGAGTGCAACAAAATCCCCAATTCCCCTAGCCAAAAAGAGACAGTCTAAACCATCCATATTTCTATGCGTGTTTTTTTTTTTTCCTGGTTTCTAGGGAAACACGCTTTTATACCCAAGGCTGAGTTGGGAAATCTTTTTTTAGATTTCTTGCTCCAGTAAAGATTTGCTGCTTCTATTATGAATAATATATTAGGAATAGTGGCCCTCAAAATATCTACCTATCAGATTTTTTTTCCCATAGTAGCTGAAGTTAATGCCCAGGATTATTATTAATTGCAAATTGCACTGACTTGACACTGATTGCTAACTAAATTTAATAGAGTTTTAAGAGACTAACTCAACGAACAGCAGGAGATAGCACAGGGATTACTTAATCTCAAATTGAGTGCCCGGTCTATAATAAAATATCAATATGTGTGGCTATAATAAAAAGAAAGTATGTGTGAATAAACATGTGAAATTATATGAACTTATATAATCAAGATAAATGGTAAAATTTTTCATGAGTTGAGGAAAAGTTAGCTTTAGAGTCACTGGCTACAAAGAAAAACAATGAGTTGCATTTTTCCATCCCCCCCATTCCAACACATATTTCAGGAATATGAAGAAATTGTGAGGAAGGCTTTGAACTTTCATGGGATATGAAATTGGGACAAAGAGGAATCAAAATAAATATCTAGATATTAAGAGGAAATATCTTAATTAACATCTCAATTATTTGAGAAATAGGATAAAATCCATTAATGCTTTGCATTTTTCCTGGTCACGAAGCTGTTGCTGATGTCTGGTCCATTTTTTAACCTATATTTCACTTGTCTTTTTTCCCATTATATTCTCCAGCTTTTTTCAGATAAATCATGCCCTGCCTATTTATTTCAGATAAGACGTTCAGTGTTTGTTGAATTACAAAATACCCTCTAAATAGTTAAGAGCTAAATGAAAGTCTTCTCTTTAAAAACAAACTCATGCCAGAAAGGATCCTATAATATAGCTGGGGGTAAATTCAATCAGAAATCAGTATTCTGCTCTTAAACTTTCACCACGACACACTTCACCCGATTGTTTCAGAGGAAGGGTAAGCCCTCAGAAGTGAGGCTACAGGAAGGTGACAAAAGAAGTAAAACTACAGAAAAAATTATATAGTAGGTTTTAACAGTGGAAAAGGAAAATGTCAAACATAACGAAGCATTGACATTCAAAAAGTAAAGTAATATTCCCTCCCACCAAATGGCAGGTCATGCAATTTATTAACAACAGCTTTTGATATTGCTATCAATTTAGTTTGATATTGCTTTTTCTTTAGAGTGATATTCATCTGATTGGTAATATTTTCAATAATGATGAGAGTTACGGGAAGAAGGGTACTGCATATTTGTGTTACAAAACTGGACTTCGGAGTTCTACTAACTCTAGACATGAACCTAAACAATTTACTTAATCTCTTTGAGCCACTATATATGCTTTTTTCAGAGAGACTTTGTGTTTAATAAAAAAAAGAAAATACACACACACAAATATGTGCATAGGTAGAATACACCTAGGTACTTATTAAATGTGTCCTTTTTCTTAATTCCTCTGAAGGTCTTAACATTAATCTTTGTGATTATTATTTTTCACAAGTTTTAACTGAACATGAATAAGATTATAGGAATAAAATAAATGAGAAAGATTAACATGTCATTCTTGGATAAATCTTAGTATTCTATATTTGTCAAATATAATACATATTTTAATTACCATGAGAATGGCTGGATAAAAATATCTGATTAAACAGTGAAAAAATGAAGAAGAAAATTTTAAATCATAAAAGAGAGCTTCAAAACTATGGGATTATCTTCGGTATTGGTTCTAACAAAAAAAACTTTTAAATAACAAAATGTAAAAGACAAATATAATTAACACCACTGTACTGGGGCAGGAATTATAGTTATATTTTCCACACCTTTACTGAAGAGGAGAGAATCCAGGGGCCTCGAACACAAACTAGTCTGGATCTTGTTGGGGGCTAAGATCCGTTCGGATCCTTGCTTGGCTGTGTCCATTCTGTCATCGCAATAATGGCTCTCAGCTTCATCTCCTTACCATTTCACTTTCCTTATCTCTTGGCCTTGGAAAAAAAGGCAGTTTAATTTTGACCAGAGACTGACTCATAGGTGGAGAACAGATGATAGCAAGTAGTGGGGGCTCAGTGGGGTGGAGGGGTTGAGCAAAACAGAAAAAGGACTCATAGACCCGGACAACAGTGTGGTGATTGCTGGTAGAGAGGGAGGTATAAGGGGTCTAAATGGTAATGGGAAAAATATAATAAAGATTCAATCACTAATTTTTTTTTATTTCTCTAATAAGAAAAAATGATATGATTAGAGAGGATATATGAGCTAAACCTAAACTTTCCTTGCTGAGAGCAATGGTTTTCCCATATTTTAAATAAAAATAATGGATAAAAGATGAAAATTGTGTGTATGTCTGAAATAGAAGCACATAGAAACTTCGCCCAGAACAGGGTGAAATTGGTGTTTGAGACAAGTGAACGCAAAGCTTGTTCTTCTCAAAAAGGCAGGTTGTTTCCCAGAAAGTGAAAGGACTATGAGAAAGCAGAGGTGAGAAATTCAGCTCCCTAATCAGATTCTATGGAATTCTGGGGCGGGTAGGTTCTCCTGACCCCTGGTTTTGCTGAGGATGGTTCTTTATTTTCCAGAGAGATTTGAAATGAGTACAACTGTTCCTCCTTGTAGCAACTTTTACATGTGACATTTTATCATCCAGGGTGTGATAAGGAATGTGACATCTCCCCCTGCCCTTCAGGAGGGTAAGAGCTGGCGCATCAAGAACCCGGAAAAGGGAAGAGAACAGAATAATTACTATGAGGCATTTATATATATTTCCTCCGAAGGGTATGTGAAGCACATCATAAAATGTTAATTAATAGCCTGTGTTCTTCAATACATCCCTGGAGATGGCAAATGCAGGTGATAACCCTCATATTGCTTGCTACTACCCTGGAGGAGAAAAAAAGCCCCATGCACAATAAAAATTGAGAGAAAATACAAAGGATCAGTGGGAATGAATGTTTGTATGCATTTGATCAGAAGAATTGTTGCATTATTTAAGGGGATCAGAGAGTTTGGAGAAATGTTAGAAGTTTTAAAAAGTGAAGAAGAACTGAAAGGAGAAGAAAAAAAATAAAGTATAAGTAAAGATAAAGAAACAGAAAGGATGAGGAAAAAAGTGAAACATCTGTGACATCATTTTTCTGCCAGAAGGCCTCAGATGGACTGGAGGCGCCAGAGTTCTCATCCTCACCCTCGGGAGTTCTGGGTCCCAGGGGTGCTGGGGTGGGGGTGGGGAGGTGTAGGTACAGCCCCTCTCATACTCCCTGGTGAAAGTGCATTTTTACTACACACATTTGGTCTGAAATTTCCTTGCAATGGTGAGTTGTTAGAAAGGCAGAATGTGTTTTTGTAGGGTTTTTTCTTTTTTTTTAGGTCTGCTTGTATGTTTATTTGTTCATTTGGTGTGAGGGTGTGTGTGAATGTGATGAGTGGTCACGCTGTTTCTTGTCATTGGCATTGGAGTGGTGGTAGTGTGTTGACTTTCTGTTTTAAGGCTAAATAACGCCATACAAAACAGATACCATTTTCTTAAATGCCTTTATACTTAACATTTGAAAAGGTCTCCAGTGAGAAAATTCAGTCATGCAGATGTTGGAGCAGGTTTGTTAGGTTGGGTTGGACACTCTGGTCTAGATCTTTTACAGATAATACATGATGAAAATGAATTTCAAGAGCAGTCTTTAAGGAAGAAAATCATCTACCATGCAACCCGGTGGTTTAGTTAGGAAGGAGGAGACATCTGTATTTATTTTTTTTCCAAATCTTTAGTAAGAATTAGTGCTGAGCAAACAGTTTGTTAACGAATGAGGGATGTGTTCAGGAACATGGATTTACCGATCTCTCTCCTGATTTACCCGAGGTACTCATTCTTACTCTCACCTGAGACACTAGACTCAAAGACAGACAATCCCCTCCCCACTTCTCCCTAGGGAAGAGTCTCTGCCCTTGCAGTTTTCTCTAAAATGTTTCAACATTAATCTATAAGTTGTTTGGTCTTCTTCAGTAGGCGTTATCTCTAGTTTTCATACAAAGCTGGGTTAAAATTTATTTTGCAAAAACATGCAAATAAAGCCAGATTTACAGAAAAGACAATATCAATTATAATGACAAGTTTTCTATTTTCTTAGAACCTAGAGATAAGGTAAAGTTAGTTTAAGAATCTTTTAAATGTGCCTCTGTCACCCAAACATAGAGCCGACACCCAGGTTAGGTCTGCAAAACAGTGCAAGGAGTGGTAAAATCTGAAGCTAGTTTGAATAAATTTGGATGACAGTACTTTATTGGAAGAACTAAAAAATTTCATTTAGCAAATAACTCAAATGTCTAATATATGCTAGGCATTCAGGCACCGAAGTAAAAAGATAAAACTGATAAACAGATATAAAATTTCTTTCACTAATACTGGATATATTGCTTTGTTATTCAAGTATTCAACTAATAAAATAAGATATTAGATTCATGTGATTCTCATGCACAATAATTTTAACTGATAAAAGTGATGCAGCAAATATATAAAAACATATCTAGAAAAGAATATGCATTTTAGGTAGTCCAGGCTCTTGAAATTACCCCTGAAATCTAATGTAAGACACTAATTTGCACAATATCAATATGGTATCATTTGCTCCTAATTGCGTAGTTATTAAACTAACCATTTCTTGTAACTTGGGGACATGGCTACAATCTCTAATTATTGCTAGGTATGTTATGTAGAGAAAATTAAGATAACATTTAAATCAGTTTTCCAGTAGTTAGCCTCTATCGTAGCACTTAACACTCATATTAAAGGAAAGAAACTTGTCTTATTCCTAGTTTTTATGCTGCAAGTAAAAAGCATTGTAGAAAAGTGCCTGCCACATGCTTGTAAAAAGAGACTATTTCAAAAAAGCATGCCTAATGTGTTTACATTACTGTTTCAACAACAGCAATGACCTAAAGCATTCATGAAGTGACATGGTTTTTCAAGCTCAAATGAATGAATGGATGGATTGGAGAAGGCATTCTGCAAAGATGAGGAACAGAAATTTACTTCCATTTATTTGCTATATTTGCATATATTTTTCATCAGCTTGTGTGAAAATAATGTCAATGTATATGGGTATGTCTAAGCTATTTTTCCTAATATATAGTGACACTGGGTTATGAACGCTAGTAAATAAAAAAAGTCAAAGAGTTCATTAGTATGGCCTTAGATCTTTTTACCTCTAAGAGCATCCTTGGGGCCATGCATGAATTAAGGACAAAAACTGCTTAGAGGCTGAAATAAGCATATGGAAAGCCATTTCTGTGAAAGTCGCTAATTCTCAAAACACATGGCCAACACTGGATTTGGTTTGCCTTTGTGAATCTCCTGCCTGGGCTCTCTTTTGCCGAGCACCCCGCTCATTACCACCTTCTTCCTCAGTTAGGTAACTAAATGCCACGTGAACAGCTCCAGCCCACACTGAGGTAACATCTTTCTGGAGTCAAAGACATCATGTTACACTAGTTTGTTTTTCCAGTGAGATTTCACATTCATTAAAATTTACCTTAAGGTGCAGTAATAAGGGATACCCTCCCCTGCTCTCAGTTGCTCACACCTTCTAGTGTCAGTTCCCTCTGGGACCTGGAGCAAAACTGAGCACTTTGGCAAATCTAAAAATAATCACTCCATTAGTGTCAAGTTGCTTTCCTGAATATAGCAAGGTGCTCTTTCGCCTCCTGCACACAGCCACCCTCCCACACTCCACTCCACTTCACCCTATGATACATTATGCTCAGAATGCAATAGGAACTTCACTGACATACTGCTTTCCCCCCAAAATTAAGACCTTAAAACATAATTGCATATAAAATTAAACCAAAACTTTTTGCAATTTTGCAGTATTACTTTACTATAGATTGACTATTTATAGATTGTGAATGTAGATCTTGGTGAAAACAAACCAAGATATAAAATAAACACATTAAATTGGAATACATTATTTAACACGGTATTTGTTTCTTTCCAATAACATAATTATTTAATACAGTTCTTGTGAAAAAACCCAAAAGAGAAAAAGATACAGATTTTTGAAGACAACAAAGGATTATGAATGTTTCTTCTTTTTTAATAAAATTGATTATAGCTATGGACAAGAATATTTACAAGAACAAATCTAAAATGCTATGTTCTGAGACAAAATTTGATTTATCCTTTTCTGTTATCATCTGACATTATGTAGAAAAGATTTCAGGCAGCCACTATTCCTAAGGTAATTCATTGTTTCTACATGCCTGGAGTCATTAAATAAGATTTTATCAACAGTTATAGGAAAAACTTAGTTATTTTTAAAATAAATTTTCCAGTTTCATTAGAAATGATATGTGATATTCTCATGATCATCAATCTTATAAATGGTACTTTTAAAAAAAGCATTATCTTGTCTCTCTTTTATCTGATATATTTTACCATGCTCCTCAAAACAATTTTCCTATTTGGTATCTTTTTTTGAACACCTGGAAAATTAATTAGTAACTACATGAAAAAAAAATGGAGTTACATGTTCTCTTTCAAAACACATCTTTACAGCCACTCACAGAACAATAAAAGCATTCTGGTAAGATTCTTTTTCATGCTAAAAAATGCATTCAGTGGGGTCTGCTTTGGGGGATTGTAAGGGGAGAAACCTGGGGTGCTTTAAGGTTAATGGACAGTGATTAAGGTTAATGGCTGAGTGTTTAAGGTTAAGTGCTGTATTTACATAGCTGCCAGTTCTCTTAAAAAAAAAAAAGTCTTCATGTCTATCAATCAGTTCCAGCTAATAGCTAATTAAACAGCAAATGGGATATAGAGACCGAAGGTAAAGCCCCTTAATCTGTGGAACTGTCATTTCTCAATCAAGAAGTATTTATTGAACACCTACTTGGTCATGGCTGTGACGTACACAAAGAAGTAGAAGCCATGATCCCTATACCCAAGAAGCTTAGTACCTAGTGGGGAATGGAACAATGAATGAAATGCCTCAGCACAAGTAGTTATGAAATAAATGACACAGGTAATACATGCTATAGAATTCAGAGCAGAGAATCATACTTCCTAGTTCAAGGTTTCATGGAATGCAGAAGGATGTTTAAATTATGCCTCAAAATTTGTGATTTTCAGCCCTGGCTGGTGTGGCTCAGTGGATTGAGCACTGGTCTGCGAACCGAAAGGTATCTGGTTTGATTCCCAGTCAGAGCACATGTTTGGGTTTCAGGACAGGTCCCCATTTGGGGCTCACCAGAGGGAACTGATCCATATAGCTTTCATACATTGATATTTCTCTCCCTCTCTTTCTCCCTCCCTTCCCCCCTAAAAGTAAATAAATAAAATCTTTTTAAAAAATTAGTGATTTTCAAAGAGTTATATTTCATTCTTTAAAAAGATATGTAACCTTATACAATGTGCACATCTGTCAATGACACCATGTGCTATACACACTGCTCTGCCATAGTTTAACCATTAAAACTATATCAACGATTTATCAATAATATTACTACATTTTATAGTTAGGAATATTCACCTGTGCTTCTTTTACATAGGTAAAATCTCCAGATAAATTTAAAGTAAGGACAGCAATAACAATGAAAATAGCTAGGGCAAAATTATATTGTAGCACACTAACCTTGAATTCAAGGTAAACTTACTTAGACTGGGAAAACCAGAAAACGTTTAGGCTAGTGTAAGGGCCTGTGGAACCCGGCAGTTATCCAAGGCAAACTGCATTACTAGCCCCCAAATGACAACATGATTAATTACATAAATGAAGTTTACTAAAACAAGATTAATGTTCATCTCCACAGCAGCCACTGGGAACAATGCTTCATACATGGAGCAGCCTCACTTTTACTCAATTAGCAACATTCGGTCAGGGCTGTTTGTATTTCTCTTTTCCTTTTTTTCACTCCCTCTGAATTTCAAAATGATTTCAAAGGGAGGACATGCTAGGAATGGGGAGTGAGGAGGGGTAGGGACTAAGAAGGAGCATCTGGAATGGAGGAAAAGGTGAAAAATGGAATCATAACATATTTATTAAAAGTAAATTTTCAAACTTGTCTTACATAAATTTTTATTCGGTAAATTTCTTCCATTGTCTAGTTTCAAAATGTTTAGAGCATGAGCATAAGACTGGCAAAAGTGAAAGGGCACGAAAAATTGACATTGGCCTGACCTAAGAGTGCTGGTCAGGGGCAGCTTTCTGGGTCAGGGCTGACTTGAGGCCAATCACGTCACAGAGGTGGGATGCAAGCGCTCCCAGCTCTTGGCATGAAACTCACCTCTTTGAATTTTTTTGAAGCGAAAATATTAGAGAATTCTTTTGAATTAGAAGAATGTTCCTACAAAAATGTCAAATTCCCCCAATAGGGTTAAAACTTTATTAATTAAAAGATACTCAACAAACTGTATTTTCAGCACGCTGTGTTTAATGTGT
>PVJD01010405.1:0-53898 GCA_004026545.1 Mormoops blainvillei
AGGAAGCTAGGTAATGAATTTATGTACGATTTGCACCTGCCTCACTTTGGGGACACTGGGGACGGCTCACCTGTGTGACCTGCCTGTTTGAAGCCGTTCCTGTCTTGAGGTGAGAGTCTCCACTGTTACTTCAGTGGAGATCATGATGCGGCCCCTTCCCCTGACCTTGTACCTTCTGCGTATGAAATGTTATATTAAAATTGTGTTTACGAGTCTCTCTCATTATTAATAAAATTCTGCCAAATAACATGTACTTGGTCTTCATTTTTTAGCATTTTTGGTCATTTTTAAAACAGTGATCCATCCTCAAAGCTAATTTCACTGAGAGTCAAGGGAAATTTGGTAGCACAGGTGGCGGAATCGCAAGCACAGCGTCAGTGCGCGTGGATCCATGACGTGCCCACGTGAGTCTGGGGGCCTGAAGTGAGGTTTGCTTGTTTGCATGCCAAGCCTCCCTTTGTCCCACACTGTACTCACTTGGTGAGTTTTCATAAACTTATTCCTGATCCCACTCCAAGAAATACAAAGGTTCTGTGCCTGTCAGAGGGCAGGGTTCTGGGATTTTCAAAGTTCCCCAGGTGATGGTAATAGGCAGCCGTGTTTGAGAACCTCTGGAGGTGAGGGTCAAATCAATCACCGCAGTCATGCTCCCTCCATGCTCCACCTCAGGAGAAGTGCAGACATGTCACGTTCAACCCGCTAGCTCTGTAGGGGGTTGTTCCTTAGAGCACGTGACTATTCCTTCTTCCTGCCCTTGAGGAAGCAATTCCTGGTGCCATCCCGGGACAGTGACTTCCTCATAACAGTCCATATGGGTGCATTTTTGTGACTTTAGGGGAATCTTTACATTAATTTTCCTCTCTGCAGAAGGTAATGACTACCGCTATTAGAATTTCCAATATTTATGTCACTATGATCATCATTTTGATTGTGGTTTAATCCCGCATGATTTTGACCATCATCTTTCTTGTCATGAATAATTATGGTGTGTGTGTCACAGCATTGTGTCCGGTTTCTCTGTTCTGGCAGGGCGTCAATGTCATTATAGGCACAGGTACACACAGCAAGTCTTGGAGACACATGTACCCATGTTGTCCTTTTCTGGGGTTGATTCTCTGATGTTTCCCTGTCTCCTCTAGAAAGGGCACGGTCTCTTCTTGGTGGGTCGACTTAGGAGTGTCCTCTGCTTCCCTGCGCTCATGGAAATAAATAGAATCACTCTCGGGATCCCATGAAAGACGCGTGCAGGCCTGTAAGCCAAAGAATAAAACTCCTAGGACACGCGTGTCCCACCCACATTTTGGTGGCTCGGTTCTCACAGTCAATAGCCTTCTGTAACAGCGGAGCAGCAGAAGCGCAGAACCCAAGCGCCTGTGGGACTCACAGATGTGCTCACAAACTCTTAAGTATTTTCCTGAATCATTTTCAAGTCGTTGACCAGGAAGCCCCTCTGCATTCAGTCCTTGCGGCTCCACAAAAAGTTTTTACTTTAAATATGTCAATCACTGAACGGGAAGCAGCGTGGGAGAAGCCCATCAGATGGACACCCACCCTACTCCGGAAGGAAACGGGGAGACTGGAGCCTTGTGAGCGGAAGTGCAGGCCCGGAAACGCCTGGTGGGCGGGCCGAGCGCCACGAAGGCCCCGCCCACCACAAGCCCTGCCTTCCAGGCTCCACGCCCACACCTGGAGCGTCCGGGTCTCCCTCTCCAGAGCGCTCCGCATCCAGCCGACCCGGAAACAAAGGCCCCGAAACACAGGTCATCCTCCGTTGTACGAGTTTCAGCATTCGTTTTCAGACCAGCAGTTTCCGGCCTTCGTCGCCGGGGTCCGGGAATGTGTGGGGATGGAGGCCGGTGGGGAAGTAGCCATCCCCGCCCTCCGTGCTCTTCTTTGTGGGGCTCCGTGTTGCTACCACAGGCCTCCGGGGGCTAGTTCAGCTTTCGATTCTGTGTTTCACATCAGTGTCGGCTTAACCTCGGTCAGAGGGGCCCTCGGACTCGGGCTCTCTGCCTTGTTCCTGCGTGGGGTCTCCTCTTTGTGCCCCACGCTGAGATGAGTCCCCACCGGGGAAGGGGATTCAGACCCGCTCTCTGCCCTGGCTGGCAGCGTAGGGTCTCGGCAGATTCTAGCCTTCCCTTGAGACCCTCCATCCATCACTGGATGGACGTGCGAACAAGTGCGTAATGGGGAACCCTCCATAGTGACCTCAAGAAATCTGGTTGGCTTCATAAAAGAGAGACCATTTATTGCTGTTAGGCAGTGATTTTCAACCCTTTTCATCTCATGGCACACATACACAGATTACTAAAACTCTGCAGCACATCAAATATATATATTTTGGGTGATCTGACAAAAACAACCATAATTTTGATTTATTTACAAAAATAACAATAATAGTAATTATCTACCCTTTTTGTTCCAAAGTAACTTTTTAAAAAATCAGATGCCTATACTTGTATTTAAGGATTTCTAGTCCCAAGAATTAACCAACCAGATTCCACCTTATTATTGACAAGACCAATAAGATGCAACTCTAGTACGTAACCTATATATTTATGCTTCCAGACAGCGTATTCACACCAGACGGCAATGGCTGTGCTGGCAGTCGTCATTTTTTTTTTTTTTTGACAGTCTAAGGGAAAAGAAGTCAGTCCCCCTGACTAGTCAGATGTTGCACATTTTGAAAACTCTCATGGCACACCAGTTGAAAACCGCTGGTGTACGGCATCGGCAAAACTAATTCCTGACAAGAAATGCTTTAGAAAGATCATGAATTACAATAGTGACCCTGACGTTAATGGTATCAATTCTACTAATGTTAATATTGAAAATAATAATAAATAAGGAGGTTTGGGTACAGACTATCCTAGCTGAATGACAAGGTCACTCTATTGGGCCTTAAGGGGTAGGTGATGGTTATAGGCCTAAGTCTGCACATGAAATGTTACATAAGGCAAAAATGAACAACAGGGGAAGAAAAAACACAGCCTGGAGGAGGGTGGGGGACAACTGAGGAAATTGTGTGCAAACCTCGAGGCCAGGCCTATGGGCTGGGGCACGGAGCCTGGTCAGGAGCCTGCCTGCAGCACGGACACCCACCGGCTTCCGGAGCTGGGCCCCGGTGGTGCGAGGCGGGGCTCCGCGTCTCCCCCTGGAATGGGTCCGTCCAGCCCAGGATGCACATCTAACGATGCCACTGCTATCTCAGCCCGTAGCCCACATCCTTCCTGCATCTTTTCCTGTCAGACCCTTGGAACACCCAACTTCTCAGTTCACATCCTCAATCTTTAAATATTTACAGAGAGTCAGATGTGCCTCGGCAGTAGGAGTGTTGCCCTCAGTGCTCCCACCCCAGAAAGGACACAGCCTTCAGAGGGGTTCTGGGAACCCGGAGACCTTGGGAGAGTTCGTGACTGCACAAAACTCCCTAATAAAGGTCAGCATCCTCACCTCCATCTTGTCTGGGAACCAAAATTCGACAACAGTAAATAGATCTCAGGGAAAATAGGATTTGTAGGCAGAAGGGATCAAATTCTGCTCAGGCGGAAGGTAACATAATGACCAATAACACCCCATAAGATTTTTTGCTGTCGATTAGTACATTAGCACCCTCAGAGAATGATGTCATGAATGGTTGGAGACCAAGATCAGATTGGTGTGGGCTCAGGAGACACGCTATTAAATAAACTATACCTTCAACTTGGATTAAAAGAGATGAAAGGGCAGCAATTGGAAATAAAAGAAATACAAAATGATTTAATTTTTAATTCAAATTTCAGGTGAGGTGATACAGTAACCTGCTTAAATGATAAGAAAATAGATCAGATTGAAAACGAATCATTTAAGTCAAAGTGTTTGCATGTTAAATTATGACATAAAATTCATAATATGGCAGGAGAGAATTGGAACCAAACTCAAAAGTAGAAGTAAATTACTTAGCTGAGATTAAAAGCAATTTATTTCCTGTTGTGAGGGAGATGGTGTAGCCAACAAATGACCACGCAGAAATGTGTGAAATCCAGTTTTTGAAAGTATCTACATGCAAAGTTACCCATTTCCCAGGTGAAATAATTTATAAACCACCTGGTGAAAGTGAGAGAAAAGAGGGCCCCGGGGAGAATGAATGCTAATTGCAAAGCTCTGAGATGGGGAACGATCTGACCTGACCTGCCCGACCTAGTAGGCCGGCCAGGGAGTTTTTGAGAAGTGCATCCTCAGACAAAATGAACTACTTACTACATCCCTGGTTCAATGATTTCCTCTCGGGAACCAGGAATTTTAAGCCAGAAGAACCTCCCTCCGCAGCCATAAGAACTTCTTTCAAATGTGTAAGTCAACTGAATGACATAGAAGCCAAATTATTTATTGTATTTTACTAAGTGGTAACATTTTTATTTCCCCACTACCCAAGAAATAAAGTATAAAATCACCTTCTCAGCTTTTGGGTAGTTAATAAATTCTTAACATGTGTGTGAGAGTTATATGTGGCCAGTGCCCTTGCACTCAAATTCTCCATCCCAGTAATGTATCTTATATGTCACATAATTATTGGTGTTTCAGATTTCTTCATCTTTCATTTTATCTTTAAGCCCGCATTTCCTGCAGAAAATTGCACCCCATGTCCACAGAACCCACTGGGGCTGATGACCTGCCTCAATTCTAAGACATGGAATATTTCCTATACATAGAATTCACTCAAAGACCTGTAAGTGAATAATGGAATAAATGGATCTTTCTATCATCTCTTCACAATGTCCTTGGCATCGTTACCTCTAAGCTCCAACATTGCTTGAGGGCTATCACACGTCATGCTAGTCTGGAAAATCCAGTCAGATTGAATAGGGTGTGGCCCACAGATGGAAGGATAATTGGTGTGAATGCAATCAAAGGGTGTCCTCAGAATGTAGCGGTGAACAGGTTTACCAACTGTCTTCCCAGGATAAAAGGCACTCAAAGAGGACTGGTGCCTTTTCCCTGGAAGAGGGAGCTGAACAATCGGGGGCTTCAGAAGAAGAATTGGCTCCTTGGTGGAACTGGCCTCAGCATCCTTTTGACCTCCACATCCTCCGGTTTGGGGTTCTGGCGAGTTCTCCAAATGCTAAGATAAGAGCTGGCTCATCCCCTTAAAATTGTGCAAGTCATGTCAAAGCTTCCCACGATTGCTCATTGGTATTGTCAATATGCATCCCGTCCCCCTCATTTCTGATCATTCGACTATTTGTGCGTTTTCCCATTCTTGCCTTGAATCCGTTTGCAATTTTAATTACTTACCCTAAGATCCTAGATTGTGCTGTCAACACGGTAACTGCCAATTTCGCGGGTCTATAAATTTTGAATTAATGAAATTGCGTAATGAAATGAAGAAGGAACCTCAGGTCCTTGATGGCACTAGCCCAGAGCCCAGGGTCCTGTAACTGCGAGTCTGACAGTGACTGGATTGTTCGGTGCAGACAGACAGCACTTCCTTCAGCTTGGACAGTTCTTTCGGCACCTTGATCTACGCCTTACGTTCTTATTTATTTTTTATGTGCTTCCCTATGCTTTGTTTTTTGTTTCTCTGAATTCATGTCCTTTCATGTATTTCATCAAGTGATGCTCTTCACTTTATTTCTCAAATGCCTTGAGGTAGGTTGTTATATTTATTTTAATCATTTAAAAATTAACATCTATTTGAGGCAGATGATTTCTGTTAATATTGTTTAGCTCTGTTCCATTTCTACGGATGCATAACTGTTTAAATGCCACTTTTCATAACATATTTTTAAAATTTGTACCAATGTTATTTAAAGGATAATTTTTACCCATTGATTTCAAGTTGACAGACCTAGTCTTCTGTGGTTGTCTTTATTTTCTGATATATATATATATATATATATATATATATATATATATATATATATAGTGGGGAACGATCTGACCTGTCTATATATATATCAGAATATATATTTTTTTCTGATATAGATAGATAGATCGATAGTAGGACCTGGTGGGGACTTACCAGAATCTAAGAAAGGTCACCTCTTATGGGGCTCCTCTTATGGGGCTCCTTTTATGGGCAGGTCTCACCCAAGCTGTGACTACCTTCCCTGCCTGCGCTGTTCCGTGTGCATAGGGTTCCCTGGATATCAAAGAGGGTTGATTGATGGAACCCCGTCTTTCTACAGGAGAAAGCGTCCCAGGGTAAAAATAATGTTCCATTTAATCTGAGTTTGCGTTGAAGTCAAAACCAAGCATAATCCCATGGCCAATTGTGATTAGTTTTCCAAGCTCTTCCTCCCCTCCTTATAATCCAGTCACTTACTAGCCATATTATTCATCGTGTGCCCTCAGGCACTGAATTTTCCTGGGTGCTGGGTGCATCCTTTGAAGCTAGAACATCCTGCATTAATCTGGGCCTCCCCTTCCATATCTGATTGAAACTGATAACTAATCTTTTGGTTTGATTGGGAAGAAGGGCAAAAGCTTGAGAGGAAATTTCTTCAGAGGAGATTATTATTTCAAGATAGAAAAGACATTGTGAGAGCAATTGATTGTGAATATACAGAGAGAGTTCTTTTAAAAGAGATTTAAGTAATTTAAATCGATATAGTTCCCCTGAAAGAATTAATTGTAGACATTGGGCTTAGGCCAGAGTACTTTTGAATTAAGTAGAAGAAAAGGAGTTACCAATGGGAAAGGATGCAGGAATATTTGTGGATATTGAGATGATAGACTGAGTCATGCCGTCAGTTTGTAAAGCTTACTACAGGCTGAATTGTGTGCCCTTCAAATTCATACTCTATAGCCCTTATCCCCAGTACATTCACATGTAAATGTACCTGAAGATAAGGTCACTAAAGCGGTAATTTAAAAAGAGGTAATTAGGGAGGGCCCTAATCCGATATAACTGCTGCCCTACCAAGAGGAGGAAACCTGGGCACGGACATAGAGAGAGAGAGAGAGAGAGAGAGAGAGAGAAGACACAGGGCGAGACAGCCACCTACAAGCCAAGGAGAGAGGCTTCAGTAGAAACCAAGCCTGCACATACCTTGAGCTCAGGCTTCTAGCTTCCAGAAGGATGAGAAAATAAATCTCTCCTGCCAAGCTCACACAGTCGCCAGTACAGGAAGAATTTTATTTTTTTATTTTTTATTTTTGTTTTTGTTTTTTTCGGCAGAGCCGAGTAGGATTGCCAGGCACCTCTGAAAGCCCCTTGGGTCATGACTGTGTGCTGGCACCGGGATGGACATCTCAGTCACGTGCTTTCCACTGTCGCTGGGGTCCGACTCGGGGTTGTGACAAATAGCCTAAGGGATGAGAAAACTGGTCTTGGTAAATGTGTGTTCAAATGAGGATGTGTAGCTTGAAGAGGACAATAAAGTGACGAGAGATCATGGTGCTCGGAGAGCGGGGTCGGTATGCTGGAGGGGTCCCATGCTGGAGAGGACCTGGGCATTGGGAGTAATGTTGTGAAAATGCAAGAAGACATTGCATCAACGGTGTGCTTCTTCGATTACTTCTGTTAGAGGAACTATTCCAAGTAAAACCTGGCTGTGCTATGTCACCCTAAAAGAATTTGAGCACAGGACACAGCCCGAGTAAAATGAAATGACAGCTGTTCCATTTTCTACTTGTAAAACTTTGCCATATTGCTACAGTTTCCGGAACCTTTGTTGATGTCATTTGTAAATTGGTCAATAAACCATCATGTGCTTGGTTATTGTGGAAATTAATAAGCAAATATACGTAAACCTGTAAGTACACAGCCATGTTGAATCCAAATTTAAATTTTTTTCCTTGAAGATCAGGTACAAGTGGGTGAATTAATTATTCTTTGTTTATCATGCATTTTTATGACTTGTCCATAAAATACATTTAATTATTACTGATACAATAATTCTTGAGGGATACCAATGCTTCTTACCAATCACTTGCCCAGAGAAGTTATTCAGTGTCAAATCGTGAGGAGTCCTTGGTTTGTAAGCGACGCTCGTGGCACCCGTGAGGGTTCACACTGCACGAAACTCTTTCAGTGCCAGGAAGGCAGCTCCTCAGCGGTCGCTTAGCTCACAGCCAGCCCGGAGACTCCCACGCCGAGGACAGAGCCATCCCGAAATCAGAGCGGGGAAATGGTCCCTTAGATTTCATAGCAGAAAATACCAGCACGCGTGTGTGTGTGTGTGTGTGTGTGTGTGTGTGTGTGTGTGTGAAAACTTCTGAAAGGATCTTTTAACACCCAACTCAGTAAATAATTGAGACTTTGAGGAAATAACCCTTTATAAAACTTGTGGCATAAAATGTAGGAGAGTGAAGTGACCCAGAAATATCGAGTGTAGAATTCTGTGTGAAGTTAAACCTTTTTAAGTATAGCAATGCTTGCAGAGTTAAACAGTAAAATCAGTGGCCAACAAAGGCAAGCACTGGCGCCGTCTTTCCTTATGCAGTTTTGAGCACACACCCTCAGGCCAGTGCCCCTTGGCGCACGGGTAGGGATCCAGGCTGGGGCCCACACACCCCTTCTTCCAAGAGCCCTCTCTACAGACCTCGCTTCTCCCATCCCACCTTCCCTCCGACAGCATCCATCTCCCTTCAACTGGTGGTGACAGAACTTCCGTCTTCAGCCCCACACACTCGGTGTCTCACGATGCAACATGAGGACAGGAGACAGACACTTCTGCCCACCTGGCCCACAGAAAGTTTCTCAAACTTTGTTCTAAAACCTCTCAATTGAGCTATGGGGAGAAAACCGTGGATTCCATGACCGCGCTCTGTGTCGTAGATAATGGATAATTTATGCAGCCACCAGTCATCCCAGGTTGGGCCACAGCTGTTCTTCCCCTCCCCCCAGCAGCCCAGAGAATAAAGCTGCAGTAAGATAAATCCCTAATCCCATCAGCCACCACTTAAGCTCTTTATTTATTTTTTAATAATTAACACATGTGCTTTCCCCAAGCAACATGCAGTTTCTCAGAAAGGGGACTTTCCCACTTTGTCCCAGGGCTGGGAATGTTGTGCTTCAACCAACGCCAACACTGAACTTCAACACTAAGGGGCAACGCTCCCAGGGACCCCCTGCGCTCACCTGTGCTCTGACCAACAGCACAGTCCCCAAACAATTGGCCTGAATGACACCCTAATTAAAAAAAAAAAATCTCCCCAAGGGACTCCACTGCAGAGGCAGGGTGGGAAAACGTGAAGCCGCCTGTGAGGATGAGGAGGGAGGAATTCCACCATCTGCCTACGATAATACACGTTTCCGCCCCCGCCCCCAGCTCCCCAAGTCGGCGGTAATTCTGACCTCCCGTGAGACCAAGCAACGTGTATGACTCTTACGCACCAAGTCAGTGGGTACCCACCTGTGGGTACCTGCGTATTCCCCTCCTCTCAGTCAAGAACACCCCTCCCCACTTTGCACTGGCAGACTTTAGTGCTTTGCCCTCCGAACGTCTCCTCCTTTGTAACCCTCCAGAGGCCGCAGTGCCCCTCCCAGGACCCCTTAGCCCCCACCCCCCAGCAGGGAGCAGCCCCTGACCTGTAGGACTTGAGCACCTGCCTGGGTCCTGCCTCCTCCCTCACCCCGAAAAGGATCCCAGAAGCCAGTCCAGCTGAGAGAAAAGAAATCCTTTTAAGATGGCTTTCTTTAGAAAATGTCGTCCTTAAAAGTTGACAGAAAAATCTGAGTCTAAAAATTAAGCGTAGATTAATGTACTCCCAGCATTTAAATCATTACCCTGGGGCACGCGTCTCTCACCTGACTGCCCCGTCGGGTGATAAGGGGACACATCTCAGCAGGGTCAGGAAGAGCTGTGTGAAGCTGGAGGATGACACATGGCCCAACTTTACCTAGGAATGTACGAACCAAGTGATTGACTCTTCCATGTGAATGTCAACGGTAGTGGATTTGTGGGATCTCCCCATGACGGGAACGTAGAGATCTACTCAGACCCCCTTTAGTGACGTCCCGGAAGTGAAACGCGGGTTCTGGCTGATTCTCATGTGAGTGGGGCAGAAGCCGAAGCTGCGCCGTGTGGCCATTCATGAGGAATTGCACGTCGGGTGCCTGCCATGTCTGGCAGTTCAGGTTGCGGTGCCGAATGTCAATGACCCATTGTAGCAGCGGGAGGAACAGGTGTGCAGAATCCAGCCACCGTCCACATCCACCCACCCTCCGGTCCCCACGCCACCCCAGGCAGGACCTGCCCATACAGGTCAGATGCCCAGTCCCTTAGAAAAGATGGAAAAATAAGCTCAATCCTCCATATCTTTCAAAACACTCTATATTTATTATTTGAAAGTAACTACATTGATTCACAAGTTTCCCACTTTGCAAAAATCACATATCCTATGTTCCCCCCACCACAGACCCTTCACACAGAGCCCATGGGAAAGTCCTCAGGCCGGGTCATCCGTCCAGGGCTCTGAGAAAGGCACGTGCATCTGCACTGCCGCTGAGATCACTGGAACGCACGCAGAGATCTCCGGCCCTTCTTCTTCTTCTTGTTAGCCCTGGCTTTCCCCATGGTCGCATTGCTGAGCAGGTAGTTTTCCTGTCCCGGAGGGTGCTTGGTCATGCCGCCTCTGTGTTTGGGTGGGCAAATCACCATGGCGTTGGCCGGCAGGGCACATTCGGCTCTCCTGAGGCCGAAGTCTGGCTTCGGTCGGGATTGCTGCTGGAGCGATCTCCACTGCTCTAAGGCGGTGTGTTTGACTGAAGTCTCTTGCACGGGATCCTCCGACCCAGGACCTGTGACATTGGAGTGACTCTCAGGCCCCCGTTGGGTTGATCCCAGGACTTTGTGCTCCATCCCGAGGCGCCTCGGTTTCCTCCTTACAGACACACTTCCATTGTCTCTTTCCAATTCTCTCTTCTGGATGTAAAAGAGGACATATGCACACTGGCTCAGGGCAGAAGAAACGTCACAGGCGGTTACCTTAGTGTCATTCATTTTGAACCACTGGTTGTCCGCAGCTTTGACGTAACAGAAGTAATGTCCACTGTGACAAGTCCACCCAGCGTGGACCAGCACAGCATAGAGCTCATACACAAGGGGTCTTGCGTTTGGGTGAGACAGGTACTGTCGCACGTCGAGGTGCTCGGGGTAGTGCACATCCTGCTCCATTTTGCTGCCTGTGAAACCCGAGAACCGTTTCAATGCCAGGATAAGGACCTTTGAGGCAGTGTGCAAAGTCAAGGTCTTAGAAGCAGGCACCTTCTTGAGGCAAAAGCTACACTGATAAGAGTTGTCGCCATCCAGCTTTTCAGGTGTCACCAGCAGTTCCAAGGCTTGGGTCACACTCTGAGCCCCCTGGATGTCCAGGGTGATGTCCAGGTACGGATCCAGGGTATCAGACACGCCGCCACAGTTGAAACACTTGATCTGAGATCTCCAATAGCCTCCAAATATCTGACGGATCAGAGTGGCACCCGCGGGGGACTCGGCCAGCTGCTGGTGCTCACACAGACAGGCCTGCTGCATAGCGTTCACGGTGAACATGAGATACTCGTGGGCGTCTTCCTGCTGGTGTCTGTGGAAGCCGGTGAGCAGTTCCTCGGGGGGCTGGATCGCGTCTTCAGGATGCAGGAGGGCCCGGGCCACGTGAGCTTGCATGGCACACAGGACGCAAGACATCAGCTTCGGACAGGTCTCTGAGTGCTGCCGGGCTAGCAGGTACCGGGCCAGAGGCGGGGTGTGGGTCAAGCACTGCAGGGCCGCGTTCACGTAGCACGTGCTCCCCAGGTTCCGAAGCCCAGCCCCAACCCCAAGGGGCCTCTTCCAATTTGGGCGGTTCTGGGCGGGCGCCGGCCGGTCATGTGAGGCGCGCACTGTCTGGGACCGCGGCGGCGGCGGCGATGGCTTCTCCGGTTGACGGCGTCCCCTGTAATAGGCTTCGGCTCCACCTGCGTTGGACGGAGCATGGTTAAGCATCGGAGAGAGGTTGCACTGAGACTCATTGGCCTGGTGCGGCAAATCAGCTTCCATGGCTCCGGAGATCACCTCCATGAGGTTTCCCACCTGAAGGCGCCGGCCCCAGGCGGAGCAAGTCTCCGAATGAAGGGCGCGGCTGGACCCTCCGCCCTTTTATGGCCAGGACAAAGGGCCGCCGACCAACCAACTGATGGACTTGCTTGCCTTAAGGATTAGCGTGTGGCCACGCCTCTTCAGATGTCATTAGCTGAAGGATCTCAAGAAGAGGTTGTCTTGAATCTAATCTGACCCTGAAATCCAATGACTGCTATTGTCATACAAGAAAGGGAAGGAGATTTGAGCCTCAGGGCCACAGAGAAGGTGGGCTTTGACGTCGGAGGTGGGGACTGGAGTTTGCTGTCCTAAGTCGAGGAATGTCAGGAGCGACCAGCAGCAGTTGGCCAGGATTCGGATAGAACGTGGCCCGGCTGGCACCTTGATTTTGGACTTCCCGTGTCTGGATTGTAAGGGGATAAATTTCTTTTAAGCCACCTTGTCTGCGGTGCTTTGATATGGGAACCTAATGAAATCAATAAGATGTCATAGTTAAGAAAGCTGACCTGTATGACATCTATTTTTCAAAATGACTTATCCAAGTGAAATCGGTTTTGTTGTTGATCTGATCAGATCTTAGGTAAGAAGCAAATAATATATACAAGCTTGAGCCATAAAGAAAACAATGAACAGTAAATCCCATAAACATAGGTCATTCTGTAGATATTTTGGTATCCAACATTTTGCTTCTGTATTTACATATGCAGTAACACACACACTAGTTGATCTGAATTATACAGCAGCATCCATTAGCACCCACTGAGCCCCTAGCATTTCTGCAGCCAGCACCTCCTGGCCGGCCTTCTGCCGTCTTGTTCTGCCCAGGCCTGACGCAGTCCAGACACGTAGGTCTGCATTCCACAGCAGACCAGCAGGGGGCGTCCCGGGACTGCAGAAAGCTTTCACAGACTTTTTGGAGACCTGGAAAACTGAGCAGTTGCCGGATCAGGCTGGTAGGTCTCCATCTCCAGGCCTTGCAGTGTAGTGTGAGCATTTCTTGGGTCCATGAGGGTAAAGTGAATATTCAGAGAGGCTCGAGGGGCTGGGGGATCTGGCCCTAGTACAACTGCGTTGTGCCTCTCTTTTTGTCCATGGTGGATCCTGGGCTTCGGGCTACGGCAGAAAACTTGGAGGATGCTCAGGCAGCTGGTAACATGGTTTCCAGCCTTGCAGGGTGGCACGGGCCGGTCCAGGGCATCCGCGTGGAATTAGAAGTGTTTGGGGCACTTGGACGTTTTTCTATTGGCTCAGCTAAGGACACTCTCCACTGGGCTTCCTGCCCGCTTGGGTGGGTATACACTTCAGGAGGGGGACAAGAGGAATTCAAGACGCCAGTCCCAGGATCAGGGACCAAGAGTACGGGGAGAGTTGCGGCCCGGGGTGAAGGCCGTCTGGAAGGGAGCGAGAGTCCTGTGCGCGAGAGTCTCCGACGCTCCTCAGGGGCAGAGACTGGATTCAGGGTCACATAACAACCGCCATGGAGCTAATCCATCGTAAGAAACAGAGTCATAAAAATAATGAGGAGGAACAACGGTTCTTCTGTCCTTTATAAGCCCAATAGCTTTGCTGAGGAAAATGATACATGCGTAAAATACAGACGAGATTTCTACAGAACCGTTTGAGGCTTAACAGACTGCGTTAGAATAGAGGCTGCGATTTCTTTTCTCAAACTTACTATTACCGTCATCACCATCATTCTCACTCCCCTGCCCTCTGAATTACTGCCATTAATAATTAAGTACTTCCCCCGCCCCCCGCCCAGTGTGGCTCAGTTGGTCAGGGTGACTTCCTGTAACCAAAAGGTTTCAGGTTTGATCCCCAGGTGGGGTGAGTGCAGGAGTCAGCCAGTCAATGTTTCTCTCTCTCTTTTCCTCCTTCTCTCGAGAAGTAATGAAAAAGTATCCTCGGGTGAGGATTTAAAAAAAAAAAAGAAAAAGAAAAAAGATTTCTCCTAATATACATTCTCGCAACACCATGCTCTTAAAAAATAATAATAAAATACATAAACAAATAAGCGCTGCTATTACTTCTATGTCCGCCGCATACATTTTACTAAATCCTAAGGCCCTGGTCCTCGGGGAAACAAACAAATATTTTATTGCAGGTATAGTAATATTGCTTATTCCCCCTGGAACATACTTGGCCGGAAGCTGTAGATATTGGCCCGCTCTCCTTAGTCCCTCCCCCAACCGCACGTGGGCGCCCGAGGCGAGCTGCTCTACCTCTTGTTTGGGAAGGGAGGTTAATACTCCCAGTCCTTGCTCCTGCCTCGACTGTCAAGGGCACACTCAGTTTTAGAGTTAGCTTGACTCTCTCAGTGTAGGTTCTGTGGGGGGAGGACCAGGGCTTGAGAGGCCACAAGAAGAGCCAAGGGTTGAAATAAAGCTATAGCGGCAGGGCAAGCCCTAGAGATCAGCGGTATTGGGTTAGTTTTCTTAGCCCGGAGCGGCCCTTACAAGTAGGTCGCCAGCACTTCCGTTTGAGTCCACGGGGCTTTAATCCTCTCTCATGCCAGCGTCTTAGAATCACTAACTCCTGGGGAACGTGGGCAGGGGAGATTTGGAGATAAAGAATGATTAGGAAAATGCCCCATCATCCCTCGCCCCGATCCTGTCCGGCTTCGGTGGCGAAGCAGAGATGGTTCCAGACAACTGGAGAGTCTCTGGCGGCGTCTTAGGTAAGACTCCGTTTTTACCTGACCTAGTATGGGGTCCGTACAACCAGAAGAGGTCATTCAGGGATCGGGTGAATGCACTTCTTGTCACCAGCTTTGCCATGGGACCCCTTCTTGGTGTGTAGTCCTGAAGACTGGGTCTTGTGTGTAGGATTCTCTCAAGCTCTCAGATGTTCTGAACTTACCAAACCTGGTTACCTGAGACTTGGTTCAAAAAAGAATAGAATGGCAAGGGAGAGTGACAATGGTTCTCGTGGGTGACTGTGTCCATAGAGACGGGTAGCAGATGGCTTCATTTCAATCAGCTGCTCCCCAGGGCTGGTGGGATGTCTTTGTTTGGGTAATAAGGACATTTTAATACCTCACTAAGGATCTCCAAAGGACAGAGGGATCCCCTCAGAGCAGAATGGCCTTCAAAGGAGGACAGAGAGTCCTTGTTATTTCGGATGCTCAGTTCTCCAGAATAATGGAAGTGGCAGTTTTGAATGAAAATAATTGTCAAATGGGAATATAAGCTGACGATATTTTGGCAACAAAGTGGAAATTTATCAGCAACGATACTTCAGTTTCAGTTGAAGCGATTCAGCCTGGGGTGATAAAGCAATTGGCTTGGACAAGGACAGGACGTTTTGTCTGTGAACTCTCTCCAGGCTCCAATAACTCCAGTCAAAACCCATCGCCCCCACGCCTGTTCTGAATTCCAGAGGTCTAGGCCAGGTTGCAAAATGTGCCACGCTGTTCGTTAGTTTGCTGGGCACATATCTGTCTTCCCTGCTAAAGTCCGAGCTCCTGTTCCTTGAGTGGAGCAAGAAGGTAAGCCATTGTGTCCCTGTTCTCTCACTGTGTCCTCTTCCAATGGACAAGTGCAAGGCAGGGACATGCCACTGGACCCAGAAGGCATAAGTGCTGGTTGAGAGTTCTAAACGTCCCTCTCCGCTCCTCACCGGAGGCGTGGGTCACCTTTGAGTCTCAGATGTTCCCCTCAGTGAGCGAGAGTTCTCAAACATGACTGCCTACATCGTTTTAAAATGTCAGATTCTTAGTTTAAAGAGTTTCCAACATGAAAGTGTGAGAGCGGAGCTCGGAGCCCTGATTTTTAGAAATATTCTACATACATATAATCAATTTAGTTCTGGAAACATGGACTTAGATGATCCCCAAGGCTACTTCTAGCTCTAATATTTTTGGGTCCTAAGTATTCTTATAAACCTGAGTGTGAGCCTTCTTCTTAGATTTGGTGGTTGAACAACCACATGGCATTTGTGGGTGGAAGGGGGTATACATATGTTCACACATGCACACGTGTGCAACATGAGAGGTTGGAACTATTCCTTATTCCTCATAACATCCAATCCCAAAATTATAAGTAAATCTTACAAGGAGGATAATGGCAATGAGGACTGACTAGTTTAACAGCACACTTAAGAGTGGGGGTTGAGAAGGGGGAGGGCCTGAACTGAATGGTGTTATGTGCCAACAGAAGGGAGCAAAAAATTACAACACAATTTGCAAGTATTGATGAATAACTCGTGTAGATTTGTGTAAAAGTGACTTGTGTGATTTACGAGGGAAGATGAGCGTTCCTGAATGAGCCATTTTTAACCCAAGTGTCTGAGAAAATTATAATAATATTGACTAATGTTAAGTGAAGATCAGTTTGACAAAGGGATGATTTGCAACCAAGGCAAACTTCTTTTGAAATGCCTTCCAGAAACCCACATGGAGAAGACCAGGAACCTAAGAAAGTTCTGCAAGAAATCGGAGTGAGAAGTTAGTGTGGAATTTTTATCAGACCACCTCACTCCAGGCACCCAGAAAACCACACTGGGGATTGGAAATGGGGGATTTGGTCACACTGAATGGGAAGGCTGAAAGGCCACAGAGGTGAACACCCACAGGATTCAGTCACCAGCTCTGGGACTGGAGGAGCGGAAGGGGAAGGCCGTGTTGGGGGATTAGGGCTCAAAACGGCACAGCTAGTGGCATGCAGCGCGACGCCAGACCTGTGAGTTTGGAGCTCAGATCTCTGAGTCACATGCACCCGAGGAATGATGCTCAGGAGTCTAGGGAAGGAGTGCTCTGTGACACGGGTTCAGGCACGTGGGGTGGAGACACCTGCGGCCAGGGTTCAGACTTCAGAGCTAGAGACATGGACCAGGAGGGGCGTGCTAGCCAGGGTGCCCAGCAAAGCAGGTTATAGCTCGGTTGGTCCTCTTACTCCCAAGGGGATAGAGCCTGCATGGTGCCAGTTCTTCTGAGCATGCTCTGGAGTCCACTGCGCATGCCGAGGAAGCTGGAGTCTGGAGCCAACCGCTGCTGCCACCGGACTGACTGGAGCACAGCCCACCGGAACCGGAAGTGGAAACAGCTGCCCACCCTCCTCGTCTTAATTTCCATCCTACTGCCCCTGCCAGGCGTTCAAGGCACCGTGGGGAAGCCAACTGACCAGGGCACCTGGCAAATGCAGTGCGTGGGTTTCCACACGCGGCCGCAGAGGGGAGTACGGAAGGGGGCTTGAAGCGAGAAAGGCTGGGAAATAGGCAGTCATGCCACCGGGTGGGGCTGAAACCACAGGCGTGGGAAGAGGGGACAGAGGAGTCTGAGAGTAAGCGAAGAAAAGGAAGGCAGGTGTCTGGGAGACTTCAGTTCTCAGGTGCAAAGGAGGGAGAAATGAAGAAGGAGACAGACCGCCCTGCAACGCGTTTCAGAAAGAGCCGAGGGGGCGGATACTGCCCCCAGATCACTGGGCTCGGTCCTGGAATGGTCATGAAGAGATCAGAGACGAAGACGCGCCTGGTCTCCCGACTGAGACAGGTTCCAGTGGCCTGATGGGGGCAGAAGGAAGGCATCCCTATAGGCCGAGAAGCAAACAGGGTATGAAAACAGTGGGGACAGAAAATGTGCAGGACACTCCAAGTCATTTGGCAATGAAAGAGAGAGGAAGGAAGGAAAAAGAAAGGGAAAAAGCTCAAAGGCTTTTAGATTCTCACAGGCAGCTCATTTTATCTGAGTCCGTTGATAAGGAATTCCGGGCAAATGCCCAGCACCTGGGATAGTTCTCCTGCTTGCAACCAACCCTTCGCCTACCCGTTTTCCTCTCGCGTGATTTTCAGAATAAAATATTCGGCATCATGAAGATAGATAGCAATATCAGAACATTTTTACAAACATTTTTATTTCTTATGTTAAAACCTTTTACAGATTGTCTTCTACCAGGAAACTGTGTTTTAGCTTTTTGCTTCTTGTTTACATTTCTACAGGAAGTAAGCTTAATTGACTAGGTAAGGGAATTCTCTACAGCAGAGCTCGGGGGGTTTCTCTTCAGTTCTTCAAGGGTGTATTATGAATCTTCCGTAATGAAAATGGCCTATGAAAGATAGTTTGCTCTGCCTGAAAGGTGGACTCCAAATCCAGGCAAATCAGGGCAAAGGCAAACCTCGGTCTGACATTACCCTGGTCCAAAAGGGCCAGAGGTCACGGGGTCACAGGAGGGTTCAGGGGAGGTGGTCAGGGTTTTGCTTTGTTTGCAGCTGGTTTCAGCGTCCTCCATCAATGGCTCATTTCAGCTGCTAAAACAATATTCCATCATTGGTTTAGCCTTTGTTATCTGCCCACTGCTAGCACACTCTTTTATGGACATGCTAAGAACACAGATGAGAAAGCACACAGATGTAAGGGAGCCAGTAATTGCAGGGTCTCCCCGGGCCAGCATCTCCTTATCTGAAATGAGAATGTGAAACTCAGTGACCTGCAGAGGTCACTGACAGGCCTGATCGGACAGTTCTCACTGCAGGTGGGCAGAAGGATGATGCCCTCCACGGCCAGCTTGAGTGTTAGCATGGGCCAGTGTCTCTGTGGTAGCTGAAATTCTAGATGAGATAGGGAATGTGAAACATTCTACACAATTCCTGTTGATGAAGAAGAGGAGGAGGAGTATGTGACGGGTGGTCCTGAGACGGCCACAGTAAGTGTCCAGCAGATGAATGGTCCATTTTCTACGCAGTTCGGTCTCCTCAGATTACAGATACCAGACTCTTGGAAGAGAAGGCCCAAGCTCAAACGTGTCTGAAGCCAGGACTATAACTTTACAAGTCAGTTCAAGGGGGCCACAGCCAACATTTCCAATCTCCCCATTTAGTCTATTAATTCGCTATCTCATTTTCTAAATAAATAGCCGATAGGTCCTATACCAGGCACTGTGGGTACGCAGGTGATAAGACATAGTGCCTTCCCTTCAGAAGCTCACAGCCTAGTCACGGTATTTCCCTGTAGCAACATAAACTGCACTGACAGCTTCGGCAAATCCAGAACATGGAGGTCAAAGAGAAAAGATCCAGAGAGGTTTGGTGCCCTGAGATCACAGCCGCCAGAGTATCCCCACCTTTTTCGATTTTGTAGCTGTATTTTGTAGCTACAGCTGTTTAATTTTTTTTCCTCTTTTTGCAGCAAAATGGTGTCAGTTCAGCTCTGCAGCCCCCAATCTTCTCTTCGAAGGAAAGGCATTCAATTTCACAGCGGCCATCCATATTTTCACAATGTATTTGCCTTCGAACTCCTCCCCTGGCTGAGTGAAGAAAGCAATTAGTCTTCAGTTATCCAGTAATTAATTACTGAAAGACCAAGTTATATCACCCAGACCAAATGCATAATCCCCTGTTACGAATCTCCTGGAGACAGAGTATAAATGTAAAATAAGCAGATGTCACCTGAACTGCTGTGTCTCAGCTCAGACCCCCGTACAAGCTGTGCCCGGACTTGATTTCACTCAGGAAAAACAAACAAACAAACAAACAAACGATAACAACAAAGAGCTCGCTCCCTCATAATCATTTCTAGGATATAAGAAACAGAATGTTTCTCCCTGGGAGGGAAACAATATACTTTCTAGTTTTAATAAATAATCCTTTCCAATAAATGTTTTTACATCTCCAAATTAATAGTCCCTGACATGCAGCAGATGAAGGCTGTGCAGAGGCGGATTTAAGGGCAGGCGCACTGGGAGCGCCCTGGACCCCGACTTCTGAAGGGCTCCGCAAAACCCCAGCTTCACACTTCCTTCTAATGACACCAAGTTTGGTTTCATAGGTGCAATTTTAATTACGTACAAGTTTACAATCAGCAGTAAAACCGGATAGTATGTTTTTATTCGCTTATTTTCATTATTTTATTACCGCGCTGCATACTATGCACACACTACGCTGCATAGGCCCCGCGCAGCCGCGCTACCGCTCATCGGAGCAGTAGAATCACATTTGCTACTTTGTATTCACACAGGCTGTCCTGCAGGGCAGACTTATGATACACGCCCATACTCAGGGATGTAAATTAGCTTTTGAATATGTGCTTGTTTCATTTACGGTTTTAAAAATATGTATTTTTAAACACGTATTTTTATTTTCCCTGTCTCTCTCTTTTTTTAAAGGGGCCCAATATTTTCTTCTGCACCTGGGGCCTCAACCGACTTTAATCCGCCTCTGATTTACGCTGTAGGCAGGTCAATGATGAGTAGTGCCTGTCGGCACGTGGTTGTGGAGTTTCACAGTTTGGGGTCCAAAGAGAAAATGAATGTGGCACGGAACGTGTCGTCAGAAGGAGTAATGTGCATTCTCGGAAAGAAAAACTTTGGGAGGGAAAGGTGCATATCAGCTATCATATATCTGTGGCGTTACGGTGCTGAAGAGATATTAGGCTCATTAATGTCCAAGTTAGGACTCAGATCAAGGGAAAGAAACTGTGAAGACTTCGATTTCTACTCAAAGTAAGGAGAGAATACTTAAACAGTCTCAGGTTAAGCCTGGGCGATTGTAAGTTGCAGATCAGTGAAATTTATCAGGCACCTGGGCAGTCACCTGATGTGAGACGTGCATAAGGTGTTTAAATATTGAATTGGGGCAGATGATAAGAACCATAATGACAAGGACAATGAAAACAAGCCACTGATGCTAGCTCACTCCGTCAGAGCACCGAGCATGTGCCTGGCACGGTTTAAGCTTTTTGCAAAACAGAGAGGTTGTTAGAATGTCCCTAGGCAGTTATTTTTCACTTCTGACTTTTAGTGATAAGTCCTTTGGGCTTTAACCAGCTTAGAGGGATGGAGTCCAGGCTGTGTGGAGCAAATAAAGACCATTTCAAAGAACCTGAGAACTTAAAAGCAAGCTAATCAAGACACTAGTGCTTGAAATGATATAATTTTCCATCGGTGTGTGAGAGCTAGAAAGAAAGTCCAAAAATGACCTAAGATCAGGGGATTTGGGCAACTTAGTGAGACATGGGAAAAAGAGACTGTTAAGAACTTATTACCGTAAGTTCCTTGAGGCTACAAAGGCTGTACTTCCCTAAATCAACCAGCGTGTTTGGAATTTGCCTGTGAGATTTTCTCTCAGTTTTCAGCACACGCTGAAGCTGGGTGGGAGACTGTCAGGGAGGAAAGAGCTCTGAATGGAAGGGAGTCTGAACCCTTTGTAGAGTTTTGGGGGAAATTAACTACCTTCTCTCCGGTTAGAGACCGTCTGGGTCCATGTGGTCCCATAGTTTTACGTCAGATCTCGGGGAAGGATTTCCAGTAACTGGTCCATCCTGGGTCTTTTTTAAAATATGGAGCGAGTCATGTGCTTTTCTAAAAGCCAAGCTTTCTTCTAAAAAGACAGGTCCTGAGCAGCTTGTCATTCTTACATGTGTAAGGATTTCCCTCTTACCTGAGAACATTTGAGCCAGGAGAATGAGAACTGCGACGGTGAAGAGAAGGAATCTCATGGTGCCAGGTGTCGCCGGAGAGAGGGCGAGGGAGATGCTGGAGCTGCAAGCCAGCTCTTTGCACAGGAAAGTTGATCAAAACAAGTTCTATGGCTCCAAAGGGGCAAGAAGTCAACTTGGGTTTGTAATGTTCATTAAGAATCCACTATTTTCCTTGCCCCATTAAATACCGTGTGGGCTGGCGAATCGGACTTGACCTGCACAGCATTTATGGGGAAGAAACGCAGAGAACGCCGTCTTCCTGCCTGGAATGCTCCAGTCTGCGCTCTGCTTGAACGTCCCCTATTTGTCCCTCAGGCCCCATCTCAGGTACCACCACCTCCGTGGGACCTGTAACCATTGCTCCTTTCTTCTCATCTAGGATTTTACATGCAACTTGCCCTCTTATAAAATTCACTGAGCAGTTACTAATCAGCGCCTGGAATAATCACTGTTTAAAAATTGGCCAATGCAGCGCAATTTGCTTATATGCACCCTTCTCATACTGCAGGGGAAGGAACCCTGCCCCCCTCCTGGCAGAGGACAGATGTGACAGTGGAGTTGGCCAGGTGCCATGTGAGACACACACACACACAGCGGAGCAAAGGCAAAAGTGCATTCTTCGGGCCTGAAACAGAAAAGTACATTCCCACACAAGCTGACAACCCCAGTATAGGCTGTGAGGGCTCTGGCCTCTTGATAAGGAAGTGTTCCAAGCCACAGGCCGATTCTCAAGTAGCTGACTAGGGTTCGAAAGATGGCACCCTTGAGAAAGCCCCTCCCAACTGAAATAACGTCAGATAACGTTACTAACACCTCTCGTCCTGAACAGTCAACAACTTACATGAAAATGGAAAAGTTCCTTCAAAAGTTCAGCTTTCCAAAATTGACACAAGAGTTAGCAGCAAGTTTGAATATCTCTTCATCTTTTTAAGGAACTGAATTTTTTATTAAACAAAGGATGGCTTCTGCTTTGGATGTCCAAAGACTGAAAGAACACGTTCTCACATCAACCAAACACACACCAAAATGCAGGGTGGGCCGCAAATATTCAAAGTTTCTGGAACTCATCAGAAATCCGAGGTTCCAAGACAACCACTCTCCCCAAATCTAAGATAAAAGGAGAAACTCCAAGACTAATCAGACATGAGTGCTCAAGTGACACAGGTTCCACCAGACACTGGTAAAATGGATTCAGGTGTGTGAAGAATTGCTAACAGCAAGTGTAAACTGGACAGAGAACAGAGAACCCCTTCGGCCACAGATAAAAGGGGCACTCACGCCAGCATCCAAGTTCCCTTTCATGGACCTCACCAGGTGGTCCCACAAAACAGAACTGAGAAGACAGCCTGGAGCAAGCATCCCTCCAGATGCAGGCTGTAGTACGGGGAACGCTAAGGAGCCACAATGAGAAAGACACAATTCTACCAGGACCCTTCTCCCATACTGGGGGTGGGGCGGGAAGGCCTTACAGTTCTTTGGGAAGGGCAACAAACACTGTTTCCTAGTGCTTTAAGGGCAAGCACACAGCCCTGGTTAAAAAAAAAAATTCAAGCTGGAGAAAGGAAATTAAAAACCACCACCACCACAACGCACGCCTCTGTCATTGGCCAAAAGAAAGTTGCACAGAGGGGGCCCATGACCACTTGGTGTGAGGATCAGAGAAGTGAAACAAATTTCTCATCCAAAAAAATATGCAAGCCAGAAGAAAACAGAGTAGCACCTTTAAAATTCACCAGAGAAGCCATCTGCTCCTCCGTGTTGTTCTGTGAGATTTATTTTCTTATCACTAGGTCGTTCTCTTTACTCATTAGAGGTCTATTCAGATTTTGTACTCATTCTTCCATCAGTTTTGGTATTTCTGTTGAAGGAGCCAAAAATTTGCCATCTAAAGTTGCTTTTTTGACATATTGATTTGACCCAGAAAGAACTTTTGACCCACTCTGCTTTCTTGCCCAAGAGATTCAGACAGAAAAACCAGCTTCCGGGAGGGGACCTTGAGATATGTTACCTAAATTGAGTTAAGTGAGGTAAACGAGAGGGCTTCAGGCAGGGACCTGGCAGCTAGATACCCCCGTGCCCCGCTGTTTCTGAGTCACCTAGGGGGATTTTCCTGCCACTGGGTTCCCTTGTCCCTCAACTACCGGTAAGTGCCCACTCTCAACTCTGAAATCTAATACTCTGTCCCCCTTTTCTCCTTTGCCCAAAAGGCCTTGTACTCAGCACTGCCTCTCTGCCTTTGGAATTTCCATGCGCATGTAAATTTTGATTTTCTTCTGTCAGTCTGTCTCTGTTCATTTGATTATTGGACCAGCCAGAACTTAGAAGGTGGGAGGAAACGTATTACTATTTTTTAGGCCCCACAATGTCTTTCTAGAAATATATATGTATCATCTAAGTCATCTAAAACGTCACCATACAATTGTTTGTCATATCCCCTTATAATACTTTTTATTTCTGTAAGGTCAGTAGTAATGGTCTCTCCTTCGTTTCTGACTTCAGGAATTTGAGTATCCTCTCTTTTTCCCTTGGTCAGTCTAGCTAGAGGTTCGCCTATCATGTTGATCATTTCAAAAAACAAACTTTTGGTTTTGATGATTTTCTTTATTGTTTTCTTAGTCTCTACTTCATTTATTTCCACTCATCTTTATTATGTCCTTCAGACAGAGTGCTCGAGTTTGGGTCACTGCTCAGAAGACTGGTACTTTTGAGCTTTATTGTGTGAAGCTACACATTGTATTTCATAAAACAAAAGGTATACAGTCAGCCCTTTGGGAACTTTCCATGCTGAATGTGTTAAAGTGACCACCAACAATTTTAATGACTGGCGCAGAGAAAAAAGGCAAAAGTGAGGCCTGGACATTAACTGCGTCAGTGGGAGTTGTTTTATAAATACACCACAAGCACTAGAATCAAGAAATGACAGTATGTTGGTCTACCGAGACGTGGTGTGGAGAAGGTCTTTTGTTGTACTCTGGAATCATAACTTCACGACCACCGGTGTTTTCTTCTTTCGTGAGAACTAGTACCGATAGGTAGATACTCCGAATGTGACAGTGGTGTGTGCATCCTGGACGGGCTCAGCTATGACCTTGAGGAGATGACAGCCGCTCAGGATCTCGATTTCTTCCAATATGAACAGAGACAATAAAATACACCTCATACGGGGATCACGCGTCATGTGAGGAGGGTGCCAGGAAGTTTCACCAATCATTAGACACGCTACAAATATTATAGACAGGAGTACCTGATTGGAACTCAGGAGACATGCATGTCTTCGAGCTATTAGGGACCCACGCATGTCTAGTGTTTTTCAAGATTATCTTTAAAAATAAGCAAAGAAACAAAATGAAGGGAGAGAGGAAGGAGAAGAACCCTGACACCCACGCATTGCATGAGCTTGTGAAGCCACATAACTTCTCTTGAACCTTCTCCGAACATCCAGCCCTGCTCCCAGGGCGGGAGGGTGCCGGTCTGGCTCACTGGACCCTCCGGCGGCAGCAGAAGAAGTTCAGCATGCAGCTCCCAACCACCTTCTCGGTCTCCGTGCACATCCGCCTGCACTTGCCGCGGCCCAGCCTGCACGACTCACAAGCAGCAAACTCACCTACGCCGAGAAAGGGCTGCTCGTGTGCCTTTCCCAGGGCTCTGGGAACGGGGACAAGGTCAAAGGCCACCAAGGGGAGGGTTAGAGAGGGTGTTTTCAAGAACCAGCCGAGGTTTTTCAAAGAGCACTGCTCTTTCCAAAAGCGAGTTGGAGAGAATTCCTTTTTCAGCAAGAGTGCGATAGCATCGCTGTTCTTTCTCCTTGTTTATAACCCTGAGGTCAGAAGGAGGCACCGCCGGCCTCACGGAGATTAGAGAGCTATCACGGTGCCACCGAGGCTACATGATGACAGTGGGGGAGATGACAGTGGAAGAGCCTCGGAGGAGGAGCGAAAGCCTCAGGTTCAGTTCTAGTCCGGGGTCCGGTAAGGGCCACATGTCCTCGGGGAACTGCTTAACCTCAGCCTTCTCCGTCAAGGGCCCGTGCCAGAAATCCCTGTCTGCATTTGATATTTTTAGCGGTGAAATGGAATAACTGAAGTGAGACTATTTCGCCAGACACTGCTTACTCGGCGGTCTCTCTCCGTTGGTGCTTAAAGCAGAAGTTTTCTTACGCGACCACAAGGAACGCTCTGGCAACGTCCGTGGACCCGGCGGGCAGTGGTTTGCCACCAAAGGAAAATTCCTTTGCTCGCCTGGTTCCCCGGGGGCAGCCTGCAGGTTGTCACCCCTCTTGTTCGTTCCTATTAACCACCCTCTTCCAGCAACCTCAGAGCCATATGGGCCCTTACAGGTGGGAGTTAGGGCTGCGTCCGCCCCGCCCCCACCCCACCCCCACGAGGCGCCTGCGCAGCTCATTTTTCCCTCCGCGTGGTTCCTGCCTCCCCCCTCCGCCACCCCGCAGCTCCCCAGTCTCCCACGGCGGCGGAGCAGCGTTTCCAGCAACAGCGGGCCCTTTCCTGGGGCCCCGTCCTGTTCCTTTACCACCAGGTCTGCTGAGTAGGAACCCAGAGATGGTTCGTAGTCGTGCTAAGAGCCACTTACGTCGCGTTCCCTGTGCTCCCTGGGGACTACGAACTCCTTTGTCCGTTTGTGAAGCTCACTGTCAGAGTCAAAGCCATTCACCCAGCCTTCGCTCTAGCAAGCCCGGGCTCCTATCACCCCCCCTTCTCCTCCATGCCGTGCACTCATCACACCTGGGACAAGACCTCCCACAGCCTCTGAAACAAAGCCCCAGGTGACCTCTAACCTACTTTGACCGGAAGGGAGTAAACACGAAAACTAAGCTACCGAAGATGCTTTAGAGTAGCGTCGGGCGCCATTTCACCTGGCTGAGAATGACAGAATTGAAATGGGCGGCTCTGATGTCCTCAGTTGGAAGCCTGGCTTAGCACTTATTATTTGTGATCCCTGGGCAAAGTTGCTTCATAGCTCATCTATGTCTCTGCACATTATCTGCAAAATGGGTAGTTATAATAGTACCCACCCCCTAGGGATGTTTTGAAGATTAAATGAGATCATCCATACCGAGTTATTAAAAGACTGCCAGGTCCATAGTGAGCACTCAACGACTAGTATCAACCTTAATTTTCCTCACTCTGGAATTCTGTCTAAACACTTTTAAACTTTGTTTGCAATTATCCAAGAACATTTTTTTCATTTTGTGCATAATAAGCTTTCTTGCTGTAGGAGTCCCCCGCAAAAAAACACACACACACAAAAAAAAACAAAACAAGGGGCAGTTCTTCAAGCGCAGCTCTTCTGTGAGGGCGGTGCGTTGTCACTGAATGGCTCTCATTCCTTTACTTGACCCTCTCAGACCAGTGGCATGTGCTTGCCACATGCTTCACTGGATTTGGGAAAGAACCTTTAAGAGATAGACAAGCATGTCCCCAGAGCCATGCTCACTGGCTGGTCCAAGCTCAATCCTGGGACCCGGATTTAGAGGTCACCATGAATTAATGAGAGTAGCTACCAGGTCCAAATTTCTGTGGCCAAAGTTGCAATCCAGCCACAAAGAGATTTCCCTGCGAAATGGAAAATCCAAGTAGGATGCTGGGAACAAGAGGAAGAAGAGGGCAGAGTTAGTGGAGGTTCAGGCAGTTCTGTGTTCACTGCCGTTTCCATTGCTTGCTTGTCTCCGGAAGTGAGAGGAAGGGGACCGGCCAGGGTCCCCAAGTCAAAACTGTACACAAGGGACCGAACTTACCTCCTGGGAATGGCTGGTAATAATCGAGTCCTGCCTGGCATCCTAAATTCAAAACAAAGCCCATTTCAGAAGTCAAAATCAATACAGGAAAAAGCACTGTATAAAACAGTATTCCCAACCCCACAGGCCTTCTTTCAGGGACAGCTCGTCACAGGGTTTGAAGATTTATTCTACTCCTGGTAACCAGGAAGAAGTGTTGTTTTCTTTTAAAAAAGCAATAGCTGTTGGCTCTTAGAAAATTCCACAGCAAATTCAAGACATTCCCACGAGAAGCACGGTGGGGCGCTGACCATTCCTCTCAATTTTAGGGTGGCTCATAGAAGAATCTTCAGACGTTATGCTCTGCCATCAAAATCCCACCCATTCCCATTTACCTGATGGACAATGAGCCAACATGAAGAAAAAGACAAAAACAAAATACAACAGCTCCCTATGTGGAGCCATGGCTGACGGATAGAAGACTCTTCCAAACAAGGGCTCGGGGCGTCTTCGAGGGGACAAGAGGCTCACTTATATTTGAAAGTAACGCGGTCTGCTCTTGGTTGGTGAAGTGAATCAACAAAGAAAGCACATTTACATGCTCCATTTCCCTAGTTCAAGGGCAGTCATGGTGGATAATAGCCCTCAACCTCCCTCAAGCCGGGGGGGATCTGCCTGGGGTCGTGGAAAGCACACCCGGCCAGGAGTTGGGAGACCAGGGCCGCGTGCAGCTGTGCCCTGCTCTCCAGGAAGTAGGAGCAGCCCCTGATCTACCGGACGAGAACCCGCTGCTCTTCCGCCGGCCTCTCTAGGCTGCTGCGGGGCTCGACTGTGATGACAGGCAAACGTGGCTGGAACACCTGGAGTGCGTAGAGGGAGGCCTGGCCCCAGCTCGGCAAGGCGGACTACTCCTGTCCTGGCTTTCGTTTCTGCTGCCTGTACGTGCCCCAAGGAGAGGGGAGGGAAAGCCACCAAGTTAGCCTGAGTCCCTGAGCCTGTAACATCACGTACAATTACCACGTCCTTCGAATTCACAAGGACGTGGGTATCAGATGCTGTGGGCACATCCCTGCACCCCCAAGTCAGCCCCATCCCATGGCCCATGCTCATGCAATGCTCTGTCCTCCGTTTCTGGAACAAAAAATAGGATGATTTACAAATGTAGACTCAGATGTCAGACAGATTGACTTTTTAAGTACACGATCTTGAACCGGTCGCTTAATTTTTTGAACCTCACTTTCCCCACCCTTAAAATGAGGATATGGTAATGATACGTCCTTCATAGGATATTGGAGAGAAGTCCCTGAGGTCACAGAAAGTGCTTATCCGAGTGCCTGGCTGCTGTGACTGGGACTCCATCCACATTTCTCTCTACCCGGCGTGGAGCCCAGCCTCTCTGGAAACTCTGTGGCAGGTCCGCTAATTCCTGGGGAAGCCCTCCTGACCTAGAGGACCTGACAGAGCTGATAGCTGGGTTTGCTTCCATGGCCTGCCAATGGCTCAGCCTCACGAGCATAGGGGAGTATGTGTATGGCAAGGGTAGCGCGGAGCCTAATGCCTTTCAGCATGTGGGCATTTTTAGCAACCTGGAGCCGGCGGTTTGGCGGGCTTGTGCTGAGTGTGGTCACACAGCCTTCCCCCCGCCTTGGGGTCTAATGCCCTGTGCTCAGTCTGTGGTGACCCTCGAGTTTATCTTTGACGATCTGCTTTGTAATGAAGGCTGATGGGACCAGGAGCACTTGGGGGCCCTGGAGCTCGGCTGCCATATGTTCCTGCACCTTCCATCCTCACCTTCCTGGGAGGGCTCCTGCCCCACTCCTGGCCCACCTGGCCCCCTGCTTTCTACTCCCTCCCAGGAACGGCTGCCACCACCGTCTGTCTACCCCTGCTGGGACCTGGGTCTCAGGACACGGCAGGGCCTTGATTCACCTCTCCCTGAGCTGACAGGGCCAGGGCGGGTGTGAGCCTCTCCCCGCCCCCAGGTCAGCACCCACTACCTCCCCACACACAGGCTGGGCTGTCCTTGGGAGCCACCCGGTCACCATGGTGGGGGTGGCAGGCCGACAGACAGGAAAAATGCCTGGCCTGATTTTCTCTGGGGCAGGGGACGCTGGCCCAGCCACAGCCGGCAGGAGGGGACAATTCCGTAGGCATTGGGCCCCCTGCCTATACGCAACGTGTCAAGGTGGATTCCTGTCCCAGGCCCCTGTGAGGGCCTGCAAGTGTCCTTCAAGTATCCCCATGCCCGAGGGAGTGGGACATTAGGTAGCATATAAAAAATATTATAGCAGGCGGAGAGCGTTGGGAGGAAGGGAGAAAGCTTTCCGTTGTGGGTAGCACCTTTCCCCTGCGTTTTGAGCAGGGAACCATGAATTTTCACTCTGCGCTAGGCCCAGAAAATTATGTTAGCTGCTCTTGACCGGGAGTGGACTTTCAGTCTTAGAAAAGTAAGTCGTCTCTCGGCCTCTCGAAACTGCCCACTGTAAAGGCTTGTGTCCGTCACGGACATCACAAGGCCTCCTTGTCCTCTCACTGGCCAAACATGGCTCCTCTCTGTTGTTGGTCCTTGCGGCGTTTTACTTCTTTAGCTCAGAGCGCCCTGGGTTCTGGTTCCAAACTCGAACCCTTCCGCACCCCATTGCTTTAGGTATTTAAATCAGCATTTAAGCATTTGTGTAGCCTTTTGGAACCTGCCTGTTTTGCCTGCCCCACCGAGCTGCACGCACTTTCTGAGAACCAGCCCTGTAACTGTGGAAGACCCAAAATGGCTGCCACCCTCTGAGCTCTCAGTACCCCCAGCTCCCACTTGCTGCTGAGTGACATCGGCTGGACACCCGAGCCCGGTCTCCTGTGGGCGTTCCCTTGTCTTTTGGGGTGGTGGCCTCAGGTCCCTGTTTCTGAAAGGTCCCCTCCTGAATGGGCCATCCCCCCTGCCAAACGCAACCTTGTGCAGGTGCCGTCCAATCACACTTGTTGGGTGACCGCCCCACCCCGAATCTACCCCCATCGCCACACTCCTTGCAGAGACTTCACTCATCACGTGCACCTTCCTCTCCACGGTGAGGGGTGAAGGCAAGGCCTGCGGCGCTACGCCTCCTTCGGGAGGGTCGGGCCGCTATTTGTGAGGGCTCGGACTCAGCTCTACGCCTGTGGCCTGTTTGAGCTGCGCCCCTCCCCCGACACACACAATTCTAATGTTGAAATCCTGACTCCCTTGGTGATGGTGTTAGGAGGTGGGGCCTTTGGGAGGCGATCAGGTGAATCCTGAAGCCTCGCAAAAGGGATTCATGTCAGGCCCTGATAAGAGAGACCCCGGAGAGGCTCCTGTCCCCTTCAGCCATGGGAGGGCACGGGGAGAAGTTGCCGTCTGCGACCGGGAAGACTGGCCCCTGATCTGGCACCCACAGCCTCCAGAACTGTGAGACACAAGTGTTTGGTGTTTATAAGCCGCTGGTGTGTGGGGTTTGGTTACAGCAGCCGGAGCGGACTGAGACGCTGCTCGTCCTGGCTTAGAAGAAAAGCCGCGGGAAACCCTACCACGGAGTGACGTGTCGGTCGCCGGGGGAGCCCTCACTGGTGCCAGACGGTCCAACTGTGACCGTCTTACGGGGGCACCCCTCACTTGCTGGCAAAAACCCACTTTGTGACGGCAGAGATCAGTGCCGTCACAAAGTGGGTTTTTGCCAGATTATTTGCCAGATCATTACTGAGATAATAAGTAAAATGACCACAGCTGCGTGCAACTGCGACTGCCTGGGAGTTTGTCCTTCCTTGCAGATTGAAATCTTTCCAGTGAGGTTTGGAAAGGAAGAGAGAAAACTCTATTTGCAGTCCATCATTCTTAACCGGATTACTCAAAATTTATGCACACACAAAAAAAATGCTTAACAAAAATGCCATGGTGACCAAGGCTAAAGATAGATGGAATTCTCCACTCTAGCCTTTTCAAATGAAAATTTTCAGTTTGGAATGATTTTAGATTTACTGAAAAGTTGCAAAGATAGTACCGAGTTCTCATGTTCCCTCCCCCACCCGCCCCTAATGTAACAGCCATGTTAATAATTGCTAATGTTACTAACCATGGTACCCGTTCTTATGTAAGATTTTGAAGGATACTTAGACTTATATACATATCTGACAATTAAAATACTGTATATACACACACGTAAAATCTCAGCCGAGCGCTCATTAAGCTCACAACTATCCAGGGAGCTGTCTGGGAATTACGGAAGACGACGTTTGTGGCATTAAACGTGTGCGGCGCACAGGAAGAATCGCCTCTGTGAAAATAAATGCTGAGAAGAATGCTCAGTGAAGCAATTGCCAAGCCGGCACAGCTCATGAATGCTGCGGCCGGCACGCAGGCCCCCCCGGGCCGGGGCACGCCCCGCACCGATGCCCTGTGGCACCGTCACGCTACACTCCCATTTCACGTGTGAGCAAACTGAGGCTACTGCGCCGCACAGGCAGGGTCAGACGCCCTGACTGCCAGATTCCAGCTCTTTTGTCCTTGCTGACTCACGTGCCTACGCTTGGCCATCAGCCCACACCCTTCTCCATCTTCCCTTCGTCCCCATTTTTCCCTTGGGAACTTTCCAGAATAAAAAAAAAAATCCCTGCTGAGCTGCTGACTGCCGCCCACTGAGGCCCGTGGGCTTGACGCAGCGGAGCACAGAGACACCGTGGACATGCCTCACCGATCAAGATGGTGCTGGTCTGGAAAGACGTATAAGTGTGGGGGTTTGCTTCATCGTCTTATGGATGCGGAGCTGATCTCTCACGACCCCGCAAGTCATGAGGATGTTCCTCTTTCTCTTTGCTGTTTTCTTCTTTCTGGCCCCAGGTAAAATGAGCACCTTTGCAGGAAGGGTGTCAGAGGCGGTGGCCCAGGGAAGGGCTCTGCCTTGGGGAGAACACAGCCAAGATCAGCTCTGGAAGCGGATCTTGCGGGGGAGGGTGACTTTCCCCTCATGCCTCTCCTGTAAATCTTTTGCAGTCCCCATCGTCATCCCGGAGGGGCTGTCACAGGTGTGCGGAAATGCAGGTTGGCCAGGGAAGTTGCCCTTTGGTCCCCAGTCTCATGCTTACCAGTCAAAAGAAAAAGGCATAAAAAATGAAAATTAAAAGCAAGGGTTGCCATCAATGAATCTTCTAAAAAATAGTCGTCATCGAGATGAAGACAGATAAGAAAGAGAGACAGGGACCAGAAGAGACGGATGGCGACAGGAATGGAGCTTAGGGATACTATATTCACACTGGCCGTGGAGGTAGGTGAAACAGGAGAATTGGCTACCATTCCTTAGTCACATGCTGGACAGCTGGATAGCGTGACAAAAGCTTCGTATAGTTCTCCAGTGCCAGGGCCTTCGAGGGAACTCTGCCCTACCTCTGATTTAGTGACATTCAGAGCAACTCCTTTGGTCTGGAAGGGCCACGTAGCATCTATTTTGTAGACACAGAAACTGAGGCTGAGAAGGCCCAAGCAGTCGCTCAAAGCCCCATGGATACACAGGAGTGGCCAACATTTGAGCCCAACTCTGCCTGGCCACAGCGAGAGGACATATCCTTCCCAGCCAGAACTCTCTCCACTTCTCCCTGCTCCTGGGAACCTCTGATGGCTCTAGTTGGGTCCTCCCCAAAACTGAAGTCCAAGACCAGACTCACACCAGGCTCCAGAGAGTAGAGGAAAGGGCTTTGCAGAATTTACAATGAGTTCAGGTTCGTACCAAGTGCCGGTGAGGTCTTCCGGGCTCAGAGCTCCCACACCCGCTGTGCACGTCTCTATGAGAGTGGGTTTGCAGTAGGCCCGTGTGTGGGGATCCAGGACCCGCAGTGAGCCACTCATTCCGCTGGCTTGATGCACCCATTGGAAACTGACCGATGTATCATTTTCAGACAAGATTGGGCGCATTCAGGTGGTGTGGCCGTAGACGACGTATCGTTTTCAGATCACTCACACTTTTTATCTAACTAATCAATGCAATAAAGATTATATCATATAAAGCTATCTGATATAAGCAAATGAAAACTTACGGATATGACTGAGGTACGCAGGCCTGCATGAATAGCCACGTTAACCTCTAGGTGGGTGTCTGCAATCACCCACTGGGAGCCTTGTGGGCACAGATGCTCTTTCTCTTCCCAGAGCCCTTCTCTTCCAGGACTGTCACTGTGAACTGAACCGAAGACAAGGACCATTGCCCAACTGAGGTCCAGTACCTCCAGCCCGAGATGGCCTCACAATTAGGAGGGTGGAGAGAGTCTAGACCCTTCAGTGGGAGCTGTAGCTCACTGGGCTTCCCAGCCCCAGGGTGTTTATCCTTATGAACTTACATGTGTATGAGAGGCGCGATTAGTGCACGTGCCAAGACCAGTCCGTCGGGTTTCGTGAATGTGCAAGTTGCAGGTTGACATTAATTGCGACTTGTGTACATCTAACCCTTTGGTTGCAAATACCCAACTTAGGCCACTCGAAAATGTGGATTCTGATGTGTCTGTCCTTGACTTGCTGCGGCCGCTGCCGATAAAGCCCTCAGGCCGGACCTGGTCCTCTAAGCAGACCAGCTTGGAGGTTCACCCGCCATGCTTCCCTTCCTGCTCTTTGAGCGCAGCTGAGGGAAGTGAAGGGGAAATCGGGCTGACCGTTTCTAAGCAGTCCCTTTACCTCTGTCCACCTCAGAAAACTTTTTTCTTCTCTATACTTACTTTTTTTATCCCAGTCTCGGGCTGCCCCCCAGTCTAAGGCTGTGCTCCCTCCCACCCAGGGGCACTTTGAAGGTGTGTGGAAAAGCTCCTTACTCAGAAGGTGTTTATAGGAACACATTGATCATTAATGACCCCAACAGATTTTGATTTAAAAAAATAAACCCAAAAAAAACAAACAAAAAACCACACACTAGCATCTGTTTCCCAGAACCCCCAGAACCCTGGGAGGCAAATCTGTTCTTCCTGGCCCAAAAAATCAGGTAGAAAGCCTTTCCCCTGCCGTCGCATGGACTGGCAGGAGGAGGCTCTGTGCCAACTTAGAAAGAATCTTCACAGACTCATTGCCTACCTGACTGTGCCTGGTAACGAGACTTACCTGATACGAGAATTAACCCAGACGGCTCCTTCCCTTGTGTAGCCAGGAATGCGTTTTTTGATGAGAAATGCTACAAGCTTAAAGGGAGATGCATGCCTTCTTGTCAGAAAAATGAAGAACTTGTTGCTCTCTGCCAAAAGTCTCTGAAATGCTGCCTCACACTCCAGCCGTGTTGGAGCCGCAGGAGGAGATGATGAACCCCGAAGACTGGGCTTCCCTTTCATTCTGCCCCTGGCCTCTTCCCTTTCCCAAGGCATATCAATAAAAATGAATGACTGGCTTTTATTAATCCGTCAAGTGCTTCACTGAGACAGGACGCATGAGTGGCTAACCTTGGTTGTTCCCACCTGGGTTATTTTCTGGGTTTGTTTTTTGTTTGGTTTTGTTTCTTTTTTGATAAAGGAAGTGTCCCAAAGCCATCTGATATTTCTTTTAAAAGGGGACTCCGGCATTGACAGGAATGGCTCAATTGGTTATGCGTCATCCCGCAAAGTGAAAGGTCACAGGGTTGGTTCCTGATCAAAGCACATGCCCAGGTTGTGGGTTCAGTCCCTGGTCGGGGCGTGTGAGAGGCAACTGATCAATGCTTCTCTCGCATGGATGTTTCCCTCCCTCTCTTTGACCCTCCCTTCCCCTCGCTCTAAAAATAAAAATAAATAAATATTTTCTTTTTTAAAATAAGGGGACTCCAGGAGTCTATAAATAAACAAATCTCTGGAACACCCTTCTAGCTTGCTCTCAGGCAGTCAGCCCCAAGCAACCTGTTGAGATATATCTATAGATATAGAAGATTATACATAGATACATGGATAGGTAGAGAAATTAGCATAATCAGGATGGGTAGTTATACTAATAATAAATAGATAAACGCTCTACTTATCAAGACTTTCGTGTGTCACCTGTCTAAATTAATATCTTGACTCCACGCCTTTAATTGGAGACATTTAAATACTGCCTATACATTTGTTCTGTGTCTGTAAGTCTAGATTCAAATTTGCTGCTGGACAGAAGGATTGTAACTATAGAGCTCCAATTACCTAATTCCTGGCCCAAAATAAAACACTTATTTTTTTTTTGCTCCCTACCTGATCCTTCCAGGATTAGGAAACTATTATTTATTTTTATTTGTATGTCAATACAATTATTTACATAAGTTCAACAAGACTATGTTCTTCTTATAACAAGACACAGTTGGAAATATTGGCTATATGACCAAGGCTGTGACTGGAATGTCACATTGGAGAATCATGCATATAGATCCCGGTTTAAGGGGCTAAGCTGACTTTATGGAGCTAATGTGTGCCAAGCCCTCCTGGAAAAGCCAGCCTGGTCCCTGGCTTACAGTCTTCCCAGCGTTACAGGTGAGCCACTTCCTGGCAGGTCCAGGAACCTGAGGAAATTTGAGGGACCTCAAAAAATCTCTATAGTCCATTTCAGTCACTCAGTTGCTCCTCACCAAAACAAAAACAAAAACAAAAACAAAAAACACCTGCTGCCAAAGTCTTGCCTCTCGTTCTCTGGCACAACTACTCACACTGACTGACTTTGTCATTTTAGTGAGAGGTGACCTGGATGCGGACAAGATATGTGGCTATGGGACCGCTCGCTGCCGGAGGAGTTGTAAAAGAGCTGAATTCAGGATTGGAATATGCCCCAACACCTACCTGTGCTGTCTGAAAGGACGGGCAGTCCCTCTCCGAAGCCCGTGAGACACTCAAAGCCATGGTCCGGGTCCCTAGCCCTGCCCACAGCCGGACCCCGAGCCCCCTCCTTTGTGAGGCCTCACAGCTGGAAGATCCAGGTGCAACGCGGGCTCGAAGCCAGGGCTGCAGGGGGCAGCAGGCCACAGGGTGGCCGCCTTCTGGGCCCCAAACGGGACATCTCTGGTGGTGGTGAGGGAGGCCGGCAAAGCAAGTTCAGTGTGAGTTTCAACACTTTCAAAGCTTAACTGAAAATATATCTAATCAGCCACAAGCCTAAGCGAACTTTTTTGGGGGGGGAGGCTGGACTTGAATTATACCAATTGATCTCGATAACATTGGTTTTCTGATTAAGAAGTTCTGCTCAGCAGTGATGCATGTCTTTTGTTGATTAAAACGGAAAATAAATCAATATTAAGTGCCATTTGTTTGGTATACAGTATAATCCAAAACATCAAGTTTCGGAGAGGGAAAATAATGATACCTGAGGAGAAGAGTGTCAACTAAGGGATTGAGCTGCTTGGATGTCTGGGAGGCTCACATCCAGCAGGTGGCAGCAGAGAGCAGCACTGCCCTGGGCGGTGCTGTGTGGGAGTAATAGAAACTTTGACCTGGCTTTCTGGTCCAAATTGTATTTCTGGGTAACTAAATGACTTATAAAGAAAAGCTTTTCTGGACAAAAGTAGCCCAGCTAATAAATGAGGTGAGAATAAGAGAATGAGAATATCACTATTCTGCAGACACCTAGGGAAACCATGATCTAACTACTGCGGTAACCAAGAACAACCACCCGGTATTGTGTGCTCGCCAATGGATGTGCACAAAGCCTCCTATGAGCTGTTAAGCTGACCGGTGCCCTTTCGGCCAAATACAGTGGCAAAACCCAACTTCTCAGGGCCATCGGCACCCGGCTTCATCCCTTGATAAGCTCCCCCTCCTAGATTATCTCCAGGAATACTCAAGATGCCAAAGCGCTTCCTGAGAACATACTTCAAAATATATAACCAGAGGAAAGGACTCTTTTAAAAATATATCACAGTGCTATTTTCACACCCAGAACAAACTAACACTACTTTCTAGGTATAACTTCATAGCCATTGAGTGTTCGAAGGGCCGTGACTGTTTCATAAGCGTTTTCGTCAGTTTCTAAGAATTAAGATCCCAAAAGGTCCACGTACAGCCTTTGGTGGTTTGTCTCCAAGGCTTCTTACACAGATGGTGTCGTCTGCCTGACAATGTACCTGCTCCACACTGTGCCCGAGATTGAGTGTGCATCTGAGCGAGTCTCTGGGTCTCAACCCAGCAGGTACAGCCCGGAGGATGGGACGCTCCAAACGCAGGGGAAGGAGCTCACTACAGGCTGAAGTTCATGATGGAAGGCGAACAAACGTTTGAAATTAGCCGAATGAAAACCAACAAAGGGAAGACTTGCATTTGGGCATTATTTCACTTTATAATGCGGACATTTTGTATGATTTGAAGTCGAGGGGGAGGGAGAGAGAGAGAGCTAGAGAGAGCGCAAACATCCGGTGAGCAGCCTGCGCCCAGGCCCTCACTGGAGCAGGAGCGGGCAGGGGTGTCAGCGCAGCACGCAGGCGCTCGCCCTGGCCTCCCACGCAGCGCACCTCGGACCCGGATTGTGAGCGGGGACGCGGAGGGACGCAGCGCAGAGCGCCCTCGCCGGGCCTGCAGCCTCTGCCCTCTGGCTTTCCCCCATCTCCTTGGTCCAAAGGAACGAAGGCCTCACATCCCAAGAGGTTCAGAAAGAAAAACAATACAATTTATTAGTCGCATGGACAAAATAAGGTTTAAAAGAGACAGAAGCAAGGGTTAGAATATTCTGTGATGGGATCCGCTGCCCTCCCCATCAGGATGGATGCGGCTTTCAGAGGGCGGATGTTTCATAGTTTTGCTAGGTCACACGCTGCTGGTGGGCGAGGACGGGGCTCCGGAGGCCGCTCTGTGAGGGTAGATGGGACACCTGCTGCCTGTCTAACGATTCCCCTCCCCGGCCTTCGTCTGCCCAAGAGCAGAACCAGCTTCTCACTGGTTGTTCTTTTCAGAAATATTGGGGAGGCTTATTTTATCTGAAGATCTAGGCAGAGGACATGAGACATCATTATTTTCGCCTCAGTTTCTTCATCGAGTTAGAGCAAATGATTTTAATGAATTAGAACAATCTTTAGTTGCATGGTGGTTATTACAATACTGCTATAGTTTGACTCATAATTCATCATTATTAATCTGAATATTATATTGGGCTTTCTCTTTTTTCTTTTTATAGGGAAAACAAACATCTGTAAGAATAAGTTGCTTATATGGTCTAAAATTTGCATCTTTTATCAAAGATCCCAATTGCACACTTAAATAGAGACAGAAGAAATAGCTGCTGACTAGGGTGTAAAAGGACAGAGAGTGTGTGGATGAGTGAGTAAGAGAAATCTCCATCAGAATCGAGGTAACAGCAGCCTCCCCTGACTACCTACCTTCTCCAATGTCCAGTGGCTGGAACCTCAGCAACTAAGGCCCCTTGACGCAGGCCAGCTGCCTCCGGCTCGGTGTCCTCTCTGAATCAAAGATTTCCTAGTGCGTAAAGAGGAAGGGCCTCGGACGGTGCTAACGCTGTCTCTGCCTGGCCCTCCAGGCTCCCTGGCATAGAACCTGTCTCGAGACCCAGATCAGTGGTTGCTGCAGACCCCGCTGCAACACCCGCGCACCTCCGCCCGGGGTCCCAGACCTTCTCCCCACCGTTGTCACTTCTTTGATGGCCCAGTCTCTGCTGCGTTGCTGCTTCTGTCCACCCACTTTCACCCGTCTCAGGTAGAGTCTCAGTATGCTCCTTTATACAACGACATTTTCCCTGGACCAAAATGTGCAGGCAAGTGAGACACACGGGAGAAATCCTCCCCTTTCCCAGCTGTTGCTGCTGTGTTAGTATCTGGTTACAGTGCCCTTAAACCAGAGCCCACGCCTCTCCAGTGGAGCCCGGGTCAGGCTGCCTGTGTGGTGTGTGCCCAGGATGATGCAAAAAAATAAAACCTCATGCCTGCTTGGGAGAAGACAGTGAAGGGGAAGGGGAGGAAGAGCCTTTTGCTTAGTTATCACGAAAAAGACAACCCAGGCTCAATGGCAGAACTGGTTAAAGCAGGATTGAATCGAGCCCAAAGGCATCCATGGTCAGGCGTCTAGAGAAAAGAGAATAGAAGAGAGGTGGGGGATAAAGAAGAGTCAGATAATGAAAATCGAAAGGGGGAAAGTAAAGGAGACACCGTCACAGAGGACCCAAAATCCAGGCAGAGACTCAGGGGAGAGAGAACCGGAGTGAAAATTTGGAAGGGCTTTGGAAGTACCCACGTAACTTCCAGAAAGGGCAGTTTGGAAAATAGGGTCATACTGGACATGTTTTATGTTTTCCTGCACGACTTTTTTTTTACACTAAGATAAATACGTTCAGAAGACAGGATACAAGTAATATAACAGCATTATTTATGTCACCTTTTTAAGACATAGCAGTGATTGTTGACTTTATGTTAATGACATTTATTTTGTCTCTTTTTTACCCTCTTCCTGCTACTCTTTACCTTTTCCTGTTCTTTCTTAGTCACCAAACCCCCCAGGCATCCAGGCAAACCATTTACATCCTGAGGGAAATGGTTTAATGTTTGTTCCACCAGCAGTGGGAAAATAATGTGTCTACCTGAGCTGACGTTATTCTGAAAGGCAGGCCACTCCCCCAGCTCTGCAATAAAGGGCACCCACTGCCTGCCCGCCCACCCGGACCTTCCTGGCTTGCCGTCCCCCTGGCCACATGAAGCGGTCCCTCCTGCCCTGCACCCTGCTTGTGGCCCTCCTGTTTCCAGGTAGATCAGACCTGGGACCTGGGCCAGGGGACCGGTCTCCCTGCACTGGTCACCTTGTGGACAGGCATCCAGGCTGGGTGGCAGGAGGCTAAGCCCTGGGAGCACGTTTGCTGGTGGGGGTTTTAGGCAGGAGTCCCCCGGCTGCGCATCCCAGTGACCTTGAATAAACTGATGGCACCAGCTTCGGGGACGGAGGGTTCTAACCCTGACTCCACTGTCTTATGCTTTCAACTTCCCCTTACTGAGAAGGGCGGTCTGTGCCAGGCAGAAGCTTGCCTTTCAGGGGTCTCAGCGACTATATTGGTGACACCCCAAGGGAAAACGCAGCTAAGGCTCCACGGAGGCCCTTTCCAGGTGTTCTCTCTCTCTCTCTCTCTCTCTCTCACACACACACACACACACACACACACAACATTTGCACCCCCCCCTTCCAACCCACTGCAGCCATCCTCCACTTCCTCTTTTTCCAATCAGTTTATTGAGGTGTAATTATTAGACAAAGGACTGCACATATTTAATGTGTACAATTTGATGAGTTTGGACACATGCAAACACCATGTTACCATCACACAGCCAAGGGGATAGACCCACCCGGCACGCCCCAGTTTCCTTGTGTCCCTTAGTGTGTGTGCTGTTTGTTTGTTTGGTTTTTTGTGTGTGTTTTTTTTTTGGTGACAACACGTACCATGAGCTCTATCCTCTTCAATGACGCACTGCTAACTTCACACGCTGGGCTGTAGAGCAGGTCCTGGAACTGTCCACCCCGTGCCACTGACCTGGTAGCCAGGGAGCCACAGCACCCGTGCCCACACTCCGCGGCCCCGGAAGCGCCCCTGGCTGGTGTGTGCTCAGCCGCTGGGGCTGCTGACCCGGGCGCCCCCAAAGCTCTCGGCTGTGCGCTCACTCTTACGCAGGGTTATCCTGGGCCAGGCATGTTAACCACGACGGCGCCACAGGGCCGGGGTCACCCAAGGAAGAGGCCCATGGACGAGGAACAAACGAGTCTCACGTGTTCCGCCACCAAGTAAAACGCGACTACTTAGCACAGCCCCCCTCTTATGAGGGTAAGTGAGCACACCCGTGACAAGGCCATCCACGCAGGGTGCGTGCGAGTGAGTGGAAAGGTGGCTGCACGGGCGGGCTGAGACTAAGGGCAGGCTGTGTTGCATTAAGCCGCTACGTGGGTAGCTCAGGACGCCCTGCCCGTCGGAAGGGCCCTGGGGGTCTTACGGCCTCCCCTGGGGCGGGATCACCGAGGATCCCACGAAACGAGGGAGCTCTGGGAGTCTGAGGGGCGAAAGTACCGAGACCATTTCTCTGACCTCCCCCAAACCCGAGAACCAGAGGACATATGTCGAGTGAGACGTCTTCCTCCCTCCTCCGTGGGACCCGTTTTCTGCCCAGGGCCCCGCTGACCCCGTGCTGAGGGCCGGGTGAACAACCCCAGCTCAGGAAATGCACCCTGGGACAGGTTGGCTCGGGGGACACTGGGGCGGGAAATGACAAAGCACCAGCAGCCCACGGCCATGTCTCTGGTCAGTCCCGAGCCCCATCTGGGGATAGCATCATCCATAAAGTAATTTCCAGGATGTCCTTAATCCCAGATTCATTCCTGACCCTGACATAGGAATAACGAGGCTGGAATCTCAGTAGCTGGAGGAGAAAATTCTCTTTCTTAATTGCTCTTTCTCTGAATCGGGAAACCAGTTCCATTATTTCCTGTCGGGGCATAATGCTTACACCTGGAAACATGCACTCTGCAGTAGTATAGTTTAAAAATAAACAACTAAGGAAAACATTCTTAAAATATTTAACCAGCCATGAAAGCCTGTATAGATCCAGCATCGGGTCACCTTGCCCCCATTTCCCACCATTTTCTGTCACCTCTGTGGTGCCCAAGCCATGTCATGTCCCCTGCGAAGTAATGTGCTCTCTCATTTCTTTGCGCAGCATCCATTCAAATTTAACGTTCTCTGTGACTTTGTCTCAGTTGTTCTTTATGTTCCCAAATCACTTTGTGCAGACTCTACAATGGACTTATTGTATGGAATTTACATATTTGTTTACATGTCTGTTTCTCCGCTAGACTAGCGTTCCTCATCCGGAGAACGCCCCGGTTCTGTCACAGGATGTTAAAACGTCCTAAGTACTTTTGCCTGGAAGGAATTAATTTACTAAATGAATAGAAATCTGTGTGTCCTCCTCCCCCCATTCATCCTATTCGTGTTTTTCCCTCTTTCTATGATATCTCCCTTTCTCTCGAAATAATTATGAACTTTCTGTATGTAACAGAGTGTTTAGAAAGTTGCTGAAATTTTCAGCAAATTTTAGAATTTTCAACTGAGATCCAAAGTGGTATAGTGAATGGAGAGGCAGACCACTCTGTATTAAAAAGGTGACCAAACACCAGTGAGAACAGCCTTAAATCCTCACCCTGTCTAGGGCGTTAGACAGAGAAGAGTGGAAACTGAGACAGGGTTTTGCAAGAATTGTTTCGGAAAGGTCCACTGGTGAGGTGAGTGGGGAGCGGATGGCGCCCCGCCCCCACTGCAAGCCCCGGAGACGCCCCTCAGCAGCGCCACTTGGAGGATTTGGGTGTGTGTCTCATGCTGCCCGGGGTTAAGGTGGACTGACCTCTGCCCTGCCCCCAACACCTAACAGGTGGCTCAGGTGAGCTCTCCAAATGGCAGGTGCGAAGGAGAGGTCGATGCTGCTTTGAAATGGGCCTGCATTCCCAAGGCTAATGTTGGGTATTTCTTCACACAGAACCTGAACCAGACTTCAAAGTCATCAACTGCAGGAAAAGCGAAGGCCGCTGTCAAGAATACTGTAACTACATGGAAACTCAGATAGGCTACTGCCCTAGGAAGAAGGAAGCCTGCTGTCTGCCTCCGGCCTGAGACCGCTGATGAGGGCCGAGGCTCCGCCCCCTGCTCGTCCGCGGCACCCTTCCAGGTGCAGGTGCTGGGGAGAAGGACCTGCGCAGAGAGGAGCTGACATTGTCATCTGTGCCAGGACGTCTCAATGTTTTATTGTAGCCAAAAAAAGACAAAAATGGGCTACGCATAATCTTACATGATCTTAGAGGAAGTAGCTGGGCTCGAGATGTACAAACATCTTCAAAATTGCACACTTGTTGCTGGTGATGTAGATGTAATAAAATTACATAGGAAAGCATTCAAGTATTTCATTTCTTTATGTTAAAAATATTTTTGAGTGTCTACCTTTGTTCTGACCACTGACAAATATAATGAATTGAGATCATGAATATGTGGGGAGAGAAACAATAAATAAATAAAAACAATAAAATGCTACATATTCTAGTATGTGGATATATCCAAGGCAATATGTGGAGAGGATAAACATGAGAGAGTTAAGAAAGGATTCTTGGAGATATTTGAGCGGGATTTTGGAAGACAATTAGGCATTTGTTAAGTGAGAGAGAGGTGGACGTTGCTCCAAGCCAGTGACATCAACAAAGTTTCAGTTTTAGAATATTTATCCTAACAAAAGCCTGGAAAGTTCTGAGACTGGGGGCACCAGGTAAGAGATGGGGGCAATGGGTGGAGCCGAAGGACACCCATTCAGTGATGCGGTGGAGACAAAGCTAGCTGGACGAGGACGAAGACTAGGCCAGCTCTGGACGCGTCGAGTCCAAGGCCTGAGAGGTGCACCGCTGGAGACCAGGAGAGAGGAGACCAAAAATTAAGAGTTAAAGTCATTCAACTCTAGGTGGAAACTGAAATCTTGAAGCAGTCTTATAATTTATCTGTCACCCACGAACAGGTTTCTGGGGACAGAGGGACAACGGTGAAGAATGCTAAGGTGCCAGTGAGGCCCGGAAAACGAGGAGCTGCTGAGTGAGAGGAAGGGGTTCTGAAACGGTGAGGAGGAGAAAGCTTGGTGGGATGGGAGACAGTCCAGGACAGGAAGTGGGGCCGAGACCGCCCACGAGGGGACCGGAGGGAAGTGGAGAACGCCGTCTGTCCCCACATCTGCTCAGCCACGTCTACTGAAGACTGGGCTCCGGGGAGCCCTGGGCTGGGACCAAGTCCGTCAGCGGCACAGCCTTGGATACCACGCCTGAGGAGGCGGTGTCCCCTTCTAGGTGATGGGAATAAAAATTTACTAACGGAGGTTTTCTGCTTGTCTTTTTTTTTTTTTTGGGTAAGGGTTAAAATAGTGGTGAAGTGTAAGACCCAATTAGGGGGCTAGTGTGTCTGTGAGGGGAGGTTTTGAAAAAAAGCACGACATTGAGGTGACCGAGAAGGAGATGGAAAAACCCAGAGCCCTCCCTGCGAAAGCGTATCTGAACACGTCACCGTTCTCCTTCCGCCTCTCTAACGGCGCCCGCATTATCCTCCACTCCTTCATCCACTCAGTCCTTCATCCCCCCATTCATTCCACAAGTCCGCAGTGAGCATGCGCATGCTCCAGGTGCTGCTCTAGGTACTGAAGGAAATCCCCGCCCCCAGCCCCTCAGGCAGCTCACATTCGAACCGGGAAGACACATGCTAAGCAAGATATGTAAGTAAAAGATATGCTATAGCAGAGAGCGATCAATGAATGGGGGAAAAAAATGTCGGGCAAGGAATACGAATTGCCTCCAGGGGGCTGCATTTGGAGGCAGGAGTGAGCGGAGGTCTCACCAGGAAGGTAGGCCTTGAGTCAACACCTGAAGTAGGTGAGGGGTGGGCCTCTGTGCTCTCTGTCTGGTGGGCAGTCGCATTCCAGGGAGAGGACAGGACACATGAAGGAGCAGCAAGAGGTGGCCAGTGTGGCCGCAGCCCCGAGCCCAGAGCGGGCAGGCGGCAGAGGTAGGTACAGCATTCTATACTAGATTTAAGTTGCATCGAGAAAGTCATACACTGAACGGAAGAAAACTTCCCGGGCATTAAGATGATAAGGCAGTAACACAAGTTACGCAGAGAGATTTTGGAACCTACTTTGGGATTCATAAGGAACAGGTGAACGCTGATTCTTTTCTACCATTCCGTGGTAATTTTGGCCGTTCTGCCTGGACGAGCCTCGTGGGCTGTCCGGGTCAATTCTGGTCCAGAGACTCTATTAGCCACACAGGGCCATTCTTTGCCCAGAAGCACAGGACCCTGAGCTTTATGGACACCAGTCGTACCCCCGGTGGGGGGAGGCCCTTGAGGCGGCAGGCGGCTTCAGGTCACTGCAGAGCCAGTCATTGTTCACCCACTTTCTGCTCTCCAAGCCCACCAGCCTCACACGGTGTCCTACCCTCCCACTGCAGCCCAGAGCCTTCAGGGTGCTTTGATCCCTCCAACTCACCGCCCCCCAGGGCCTCCTTGTCAGAAATCAGAAAGTCTGTTTCCTCTTCAGTGCCCAAGATCTGCTGGGGCAGGGCGGGCAGACAGGCTCAGTCAATCGTATCCCCATTTGTTTCCTATGACTTTGATAATAACCGCACCTAATCTTGTCTTCCTGCGCACACAGGTGTGGTCGCTCCTGCAGGCTTGGCTTGCTCTGGGACGGCTCACCCTTCCCTCTTGGGCTGTAGGAAGCAGCCTTATTGGACCCAAGGGTCCCTTAGTAATAAGAACAAAAATGAAAAGAGACTCAGTTTATTAAAACATGCCCTGTCTTTCTTGATGGACCAGCAAAATTCCTGGAGTCAGAGAGTGGCATGAGGACGTCGCGGGTGGGAACCGAGCCTGGCCGTGGGGAAACCACGTCCAGCCCCACTGTGCGGCGGAGTCTGAGGTCCAGGAGGGAGTGTGCTGCAGGGGCTGCAATGACGCACGGGGCTGGCCATCTGCGTCCAGAGGCAGAACACACAGGTTCTCTCTCTTCCACCGGCCTCCTGTGGGCCCCTGCTCTGATCTGCCACCACTCTGCTTCTCCCCTCTCTGAGACCTCCGAGAATGTCCTTGAAGAATTCGCATCATTATCTCCTACCTGTCTATACGGGCACCCGTCACGGGCCAGTTATAATTCCTATTTCACTGCAGGACAAATTAAGGGCCAAGTTCAGCAACCCAATCTAGAACAGGTGGAGATCGGATGACATATGCAGGATCCTGACCGGCTCACATCAAGCCCAAGACTCAAGTGTAGGCTTTTTTGTCTTGTACGACAGCGGCATTTCTAACAGAACATGTGTTCTTTTGCAGAACGTGTCCCAGCAGCCCCTCCAGGAGCTAGGTGCTGGGCGAAACAGGGGTGGTAAGCTCCCCGACAAGCCCTGGGAGAGGAGTTGTCCCTGCAGGAGGGCAATGGCTCTGTATCCCCAGGTGGCCACTGTGTGAGTGTGTGAGCAGAGGGAGTAGCTCTCACTGCAAAAGCGGGATACTTGGGTTCTAGTCCCAGCCCCAGCGGTTCCTGTGTTGGTGGCTTGTGTATGCCCTGATGAACACAACAGAAAAACTTGTCCTTCTAAACCCAAGCTCTTGGGGGTGATCCACGAGCTGTATTTGTATGAATGTGTAGGTCACCCCAGGGAGCAAGCGGCAAGACCACAAATTAAAGAGGTTAAACAGAGGTCTGCCTGCGAGACTCTCACACAAGAACTCAACAGACAAAGGAAATGTGCTTGCGGAAGCTCAGTGACCAACCCAGTGATGACGTATGGTGAGCTTGGAAAGGGAAGAGGACCTGAGACACAACCGAGACAAAAATCTGGGGTAGGACTCTGGGGAGTAGATGAACAGCTGCCCCAGCCTCCTCCCTGGCTCGGCCAAGGGTCTGGTGAGTAACTGGGAGGTGTACGGGGGTCACGACATGGAGGATCGTCGGAGGTAAGATGCGTCGAGCTAGGACGGCGGGAAGGGAGGCCCAAAGCGGCCTCCAAGGCCCCAGGAAGGCAGGCTGGCCATGCTGATTAGTTAATTCTGGTCTTTATTTGAAGCTACAGGAATAAAAACAAAAGAAAGACCCATGAGGAAGAACCCATGTAGATCATCCACGAGGAAGTCTGTGGGAAGACCGTTTCAAAGGGATATTGTGGTAAGAATCCTTAGCCAAAGAAAAGAACGACTTCACCCAGACAGAGTCAGGCGGTGGGGACGCAGTTTATTCTGCCCCCTGGTCTAAACCCAAGGGCTGTGCGGTGTAATTCAAGGGCACTTGCAATAGGCCAAGGTGAGGTGAGAGAGGCTGCGGTAATGGGGAAGAGCCAGTTTGGAGCAAGGAAATGTAAGTGTGAGGGTAAGGATGACTTTGAGAGGGGAAAGGTGAACGGGGCCACCTGCTCTGTGCCTTTCACGGGAGGTGTGACTTCAGGACACAGCACACTGGCAAAGTCACAGCATTTAGAGTTGAAGGGCACAATCACGCTTTCTGTCCTCAGGACAAACAGTGACCTTTGTAACAAGGACACATGAAAACGGCTGTGAATGTGCCACCCTGAAAGAGAGAAAAATAGCACCTGGCGTCCCTTTCCTCCAACAAAAGGCAATCAGCCGAGGAGAGAAAAAACCAAATCGTTTGATATTTCTGATAATGGCACTTGGATGAAATATTTTCTGATGCCTTAAATACTTCAGAATGACTTTCTCTTTTACTCATGAAAGATAATGGGTCACGAAATCAAATCCTTGCAACATAATTGTCCTCTTACAAACCCGAAGATGCAGCTGGCCGTCCAGCGCTGGGCGGAGGGGGAGAGACACAGAGGTCGGGGCTGCTTTTGTCTCCTTATAAAATGCCTGTTTTTTGTAGGTTTCTTTTTTCTTTTTGTGTGTACCTCAAAAGTGTCATGAAGGTCAATTTAACTGCCATTCTCATTTTATTGGCTTTATCAGGAAACGAGCAAACCTTATGAACTAGCCCGTTCTGGTAATTTTCTAGTTCATAAGTGGTTTAAAATTATATTTAACATAACTTTTTAAAGGTTTAATTGTAATTTGTTAGGAACACTGACTATGTCTGTCTGTCCTTTTAACAATTTTCCAATGTCCTACCTCGTGCAGCGGATCTCTAGCAACTCCCCCTCCTCTCCCTCCGTCCCCCACCACCACCACTCAGTGTTGCTGCTTCTCCGCAGGTGGCCTGTTGGTGTCCCAGGAACTCCACGGCCTTTGGGTGGACTGTCCTTCTGACTTTCAGGTCTCAGGACCCCCATTTTCTAGTAGCTCTCAAGTCTGTGTCTTCTTCCTCCTTAGCCGGGAATGTCAGCTCAGGTTTGATCCTGACATTATTAATTCGGCTTCCAAAGTATCAACGTTTCCCTGCTACCATCAACATTTCCTTTCTCTTCCAATTCTTTTTTTTTTTTTAATCCTCGCCTGCTGTGGGTTCATTTCACCTTGTACTGTCCTTATAATACACTTGCTTCTAATTAGTAGGTGCTCTTTGTTCTTTTAAACGTGTGAGACAGAAACGTTTTCCGATTTCTGCAGGATCTTTTTCACAGCTCAGCTCTTTGGCTCAGTCTTCCCAATAATACCACCTTCTCTTTATTTTTTTAGTATTTTTCCGAACGCCCCAGCATTGATTTGCGGTCTGCCTCTGCTGGAAAACCTGGACCCGTTTACCAGGTAACTCTGAGCACCCATCAGAAGACAAGCGCTGTTCCAGCAGCTGACGACACAGCAAAGAACCCGGCACGCACTTGTCCTGCCTGCGCGGAGCTCGCCTCCTGAGGCCCAGCCGTTGCTCAGGAAGAGCAGCGCCTGATCGCAGAACCCCCGGGTGGCAGGTGCGGGGGCTCCCGGCCCAGCTCTAACCGTGCGCAGGCACTCGCTGGTTAGCCTGAAAGCAGAAGTGGAAACTCGAGAAAACACTGGGCAGCACCAGTGCAGCGCGGCGGCCCTCCCAGAGGACCCTAACGGCGAGAGGGCAAGACGTCCCCCTCCTGGGCGGCAGAACGCCACCGGGCTCCGGAGCCCAGAGGCTTCCGTGCGCTGCGTCTGTGTCTATCAGAAGAAAAACGCGCCTCCTTTCAGGAGACGAGTGGGGCTCCCGTCCACCACACGGTCCCCAGCAGCTGACAGTCATTCACCAAACACACCTGATTGCAAACATGGCGCTCAGAATTTCACTTACTGCATTTACAGATCCCAAACAATTTCCCGGGGCAGCACTCACTTACTCAGATAAGGAAACCGAGATGGACATCAATGGCCAATTTCATGCCTGGTGTTTTAATGAATGAGAATTCTCTTTTTAGGCCTAAAGAAACAGGCCTGGATGGAGCTTGCTAAGAGTGGGGCAGTGAGGAGGCCTGTCCTTTCACGTAGGTTTTGACAGTGTTCGTGCATCACGGCCTTAATGGAAAGAATAGAATAATGACATCAACTGACTTGATAGAGTTTCTCTGGCCGAGGAGTTCCCAGGTACTCCGCTGTTATTATTAAATGCCTGTGAGTCGAGTGACAGCCCTAAAGTAACAAAGTCATGACCATACATGATTAGTACAAATAAAAGAAGGCAGATTTGAAATTATGACCAAATATATGGAGACAAAAGCCCCCACTACAAGCTAGGGTGGTAGGACTCCTAGAACCTTCCTCCCTGTGCTCTGTTTCTTAACTATTAAAACTAGAATACCAACTGACCTGCTTGGATTATAGAATTGCTTAAGAAGAGATAAAACCTGCGAAAGTTAATGTTCAATGATAAAAAAAGTGCCCAAAAGCAAGGTATTATGATTAATTGATTCTATAAAAAACAAATAAAGATTTTTCTATTTGATCATCATCATTTAACTTCTAAGTCATTGCCTCATGTTTCCCACAAGGCCAAATAAAAAGTTCAGCAGTATCATGGAAATACCAGTTTTGAATCCAAGGTACAGTTAGCTTTATTACAATGGTCTTTTTCCAATACAAATTTTTCTGGCAGCTCAATCATATGTCAATTTCATTATTATTATTTATTATTATTAATACATTCTATAGATCGAATCAGAGAACTGCATAACTTTCCAGCCCTAAGGGACCTGAAATCACCACACTTTATTCTGCGGGTGGAAGAGTCCAGCCACTGGAAAAACGAAGAGTCTGGCCCGTGAGCCTATCAAATTTACTGAGATTTTAGAGACTATTGCATTGGTTTTGATACATTCTCCACTTTATAAAATTAGTGAAATATGTTTTATTTTGTTTGGAGATGTGGCTGACACCTAGTCCTTTTCTGTTTATGGATTTTTAAATAATTGCCTCAGGGAGGCATTTGCCCCAAGTCCAATAAGGATCGTGTGTTGCCGCCACCTACAGACACAAAGGTGAAAGTGAAAGAGGTTTACCTGGGACTTCAGAAATAACAGCAGGGTGCGCTCTATTCTCCACGGTGGCAGGTAGTTGGCGAAGGCACGGGTGTGCTTGCACAGCATTGCGACTCATCGCCGTAGAAACGCCGTGCAGCTGGGCAAAGCCCGAGTCTTCTGGGGAGTCAGTTTCTTTTAAATGAGGGAGATTGTAACAGCACAGTCATTAACGACTCCTTTCTGTTCTAATATTACATGATATCAAAAATCCTCAAGGTTTTCTCTTTTAGCTGTAATAAAACATACGTGTACATAATACAAACTTTGCCATTTTAGCTATTTTAAAGTGTACAACCCAGTGGCGTCACGTACATTCTCAATGTTGGGCAACCACCATCAGTACCTTTGATGATCACCCCACGGGGAAACACCCAGGGGTCAGGCACTCCCCGCGCCCCCTCTTCCCAGCCCTTCGCAACCACTAACCTACTTCCGGTCCTTGCAGAGTTGCCGGTTCCGCCCCTGTCATATAAAAGGAATCGCGCGTGCGGCCTTTTGCGTCCGCCTTATTTCACTGGAGAGGAGGCTTTCAAGGGCCGGGCCTGTGAGAACGGGCATCAGCACTTCCTCCCTCGTTACTGTTGCACAGGCCCCGTGTGCCTGCACACGGTTGTTTGTCCTTCCATCGGCTGACGGACACTCGGGTTACTTCCGCCTTCTGGTTGCTGTAGATAGTGCCGCTGTGAACCCTGGTGCAAGTATTTTATGGGAGCCCTGTTCCCATTATATACATACATATGCATGTACTTATAAATACGTGCGAGCTCGCACGATCACTCTATACTTAACTTACTGGGGAAGAAGCACGCTTTTCTGTAGCGGCTCCACCAGTGGACATCCCCACCAGCGATGGGGGAGGGCCAGTTTCTCCGCACCCTCACCCACCTGCTGTTCGCCGTTCTGCGGCTGTCGCGGTTCGCGGCCATCCGAGTGCATACGAACTGGGGCCTCTGCGGCTTCAGTTGCGTTTCCCTAATGACCATTGACGCTGGGTGCCTTTTCATGCGTTTGTCAGCCATGGGTATATCTTTTTTGAAGAAACGCCTTTTCAAGTCCTTTACTCGTTGTAATTTTTAGTTGGGTTGCTCGTTTAATAATTGCTGAAGTGCATCAAGATTTTCTTTCAACATACATAAATGTTTTGCTACTGTCAAATGTTTGCAAACCCAAGTGTACCTTTTATCTCTCTTGATTTTGTCTCCTTTTATGTGAACATTGTGCACATCAGATTAACTACCTTCTGTGTTGGAACAAACTGGGCTTTAGCTTCTTCCAACCCTGTAATTATAGGAGTTCATGAACCGGTGGCCAGATTAATGAGACTGCCCAACGCGCCTGACTTTCTAGTTTGTCGTCCTCTGGAATGGCGAGCCTTCCTCAGCTGCCGCCTTTCAAGGCTGTGACTTGGAATTAAATTCATGTACGAAATTTATGGGTGATAAATCCTGATAGTATTAATTTATTTCTCCCCCAAATGAGCTGATTTTCCAACATAGCTTACGACATTTCCAAACAATACAGAAAATAAATTCCAAACTCTTATTTCACAACATTTGGCTTTACTGCTCGAACAAAAAAATACCTTAAATCTTTTCTAAATCAGTATAAATAGCAAGAATGAATACAAAGTATAAAACACACTTTTTATGACCTCATCCACCAAGGTGACTTTTTAAAATGGCCCATATATTTGGATATATACATTCTGGTATTTTTATCAAACACTAATTCTTGTTTCTCATAGCTATGCTTTCTCCCGCCACAGAGGAATATGCAGAATCATAATTATTCATTGGAGCCCTTGAATTTAGGCTACGATCTTGGTGTGGAAGCCAGTGTTCCAAAGGTTGAATCTAACTGCGTACGCCCTTTTTACAATGGGAGATTTCAGAGATGTAGTGGGAACAAACGCTCCCTAGGAAAAGAATTTCAAATTTCAACAGATTTATTATTTACTGTTTGACACACACACACGTCTTGATATCATTTTCTTAATTCACAGTTACCTATAGGGTGACATTTTGATTGCCAAAGAGAGAAACAATAACATTTAGTTCCCAAATCACTTCCTCTTAAGGTTTATTTTCATATATATATATATATATATATTTTTTTTTTTTTTTTTTTTTTTTTTTTTAACAAGATAGAGAGAGGCCAGTGGATCAGGACATTCTTTGTTAGGACTCACCATCTTTGCTTAATCTTTTTTCATCTTAAAATTTCTTCATCTGCGATCTCCCAAACGAGTGCCCGGCCCCACCTCTTCCGGTCGGGCGCACGCTCCCTGTGCCCTTGCTCGCCTGCAGAAGCCTGGGCCACACCTGCCATCTTCTCGTCCATCATTGCCCGTGTCCTAGGTGAGCATCGTGGTCAGCTGTGCTCGCTTCAGGCGGGACAGGCTAAACAAGGCGGGAGAGCCCCGGCAGCTGCAATGAAGACTGGGGAAGCACCCCGGGCACCTACTTCAAAAATCTCCAAGATATTTCAACTGAAACAGCGCAATAAAGAATAGATACACCCTGTTACTGTTCATACAAAAAGGGGGCATGGATTCCTGCATGCTTATGGGCACGGAGACACCTCTGGAAGGACTGGCAAGAACCTGGTGACAACCGTCATGAAGGCCTGGGGAGCTGGCTTTCGCTTCTAAGAAGTGAATTGCAAGGGAAGTAAATCCAAGGACGGTCTCCAATCAGAGCGGGCGAATGCGTAGCTACATCAGCTGGGCCCTTCCGCATCCACCATGAACCAGGCCTACGTGAAGCTGTCATTCGAGACCCTGCTCTAATGCCAGCCCCCTTGTGAAGACCTGTCTCATGTGCCCCTCTCAGGGGGACCCCAGCCTGCGCCCCCAGTGCCCTGCAGAGCCCTCCCCGGTGCCTGCCGATACAGCCCTCGGGTCCCCCACTACACTACCACCCCCTCGGGCCAGGAAAACTTGGTCAAATGAGAAAAGAGTCTACCCGCTTCCAGAGGCATGTGCGCGTCTGCTGGGAGGGCATGTGAGAGTGTACCCATGTGTTTAGCTTTCTGAAGGCAGAGAAGACGTCTCTGCTCATCTGTGTCTCTGCCACCTGGCCCAGAACCTGGGGTTAAGTAGTCGTTCACAGCTGCTGGTTCCTTTCCCACTTCAGCCTCAATTTACTGGGTTATTGGGCAAGCCCCACTCCTCTGAACAGAAAAGCCTATTTTTAGGCAGAAGAGTATCCAGCAGCATCTGCCCACAGCCTTACTCAGTAGACCAGATAAAGATGCTCATTCCTGATGAGTGTTCCCAAAACCCTATAAATGTCCCCTCTTTGTGCCATCTGCTCTCCACTGCGCTGCACCCTTCATCAGATTTGCTGTTTTGCACAGGAGGGCTGGGCAAGAAGAAGGAACCCGAACACATGGAAGTCCTCTTTCTTTTCGCTGTTCTCCACTGTGTGGTCCCAAGGAACTCAGTTGAGTGTGTCCGGCCAGCGTGGAAGCCACCACCTGCCTGGAGAGAGAAGCCACGGAGGCAGGGGGAGGTGGCGCAGGAATCCATGCACCTGTGTCCGTGCGGGCCCGCGGCACGCCTGCGTGCTGCTGCGGTGCAGGTGGGCCCCTCTGGGGCTCAGCTCTGGGCCGCTATCAGGGTCACGGCAAAGGCGAAGGGGCGCCCGTGCTTTGGGATGAACAGGAAGCATTCGTGCAGCGCGAGAAGTCTTTAGAAGGTGGTGGCAATCAGTCGGATGTCAGAGTTGGAAGGGACTGGGGACCCTCTGTGGCAGCTCTGTACCCTGGGGGGAGTGGAGACCACCCTGGGGAAACATTTTGTTGAGCCACTGACAATCACGGTCCTGGTAGGTAGTCACGTAGAGCCCATTTGACAGGTGAGAAAACTGAGGTGTGGCTGG